>CM067375.1:28982943-29123399 GCA_034401795.1 Chaetoderma sp. LZ-2023a | reverse complement strand
TTACGATACCAATCTACAGCGGCCTTGCTTGTGTCACGTAAAATAGATGTCATCATTTATTTAAAAATTTTGAAAACGGATCTGATTTCAAAATTTTAACTGTCATTAATTAAAAACATTTGAAAGCGTTAGGGTTGTTTTCAAGTTTTGGTTTGTTTATGGTTTCAAATAGATAGCATCATTTATTTTAAAATTTTGAAAACGGATCTGTTGATTTCCAAAATTGTAACTCATTAATATTTAAAAATGTGAAAAATAAAAATTAATCTAATATCAGAGTCGTATGTGTCTCTGATAATAGGTACAATCAACACGATATTTTAAAATATAAATTCCTAAATTTTGAAAACAAGACTCATGGCGCCTTTCCAATTTTTTTAACCCACTGACTGTTGAGATCAAGTTAGCTAACGTCATAATCAAAATGAAAATAAGTTCACTAAGATGAAGGAATTGTATCTCTAATGAATTTATACCGGTAATTTCAATAAACATATTAACACTTTAATGGTCAAATTTGGTCAAGGAAATTTCAATATTGTAATTGAATGTCCATTTACAGGGCAAGGGAATATAATTTTTTGATTGATTTTCGGCTATCGAGCCAGTCATGTCAGTGGTAAATTGTCAAAAAATTTTATTCTCTTGACCTGTAAATGGACATTCCACAACAACCATAGCAAGGGCTGGTATTAAAGGGTTAACTATTTTGAAATGAATTTGACTGCAACAGCACCCAGTCAAATTAGTTTTAAAATATTCAACAGCTTAGCTGTATAGTTACCCTGAAATTTAGAGTATCGGAATTCAGGTTTCCAAGTTTTAAATCGATCCAACACAAGTAAATATTGGGCAGAGCTTGGCTAGAAATGAGTGGGGCATAGCAAGAACTGAATCCCTCCATTCTTGCATCTAGATGTTAGTTTACTAGCATCTAGTTGTTTATGCTGCCAAATACAATAACGACAGTTCTACTTGGACCGGCCTAAGTAACACAATAAACAGATGCCTATTTTAGAGACCATTACGTGTCAATTTCTACATTGCCAAACTGTTAGAACAAAGATAACTTCAAGTAATTCATGCAAAGACTCGAACTGTGCTGGCAGTTAAAGAGGAGAGATAATCTCTACATAATGGCTGATGCCGGAGAATAGACATTTACACACATCCTGTGGTATCCCCTAGTATTCATCAATGTTATCTAAGTTCACCCACTTCCAGATGTTCACCAAGATGTGAAGAATTTGATCAACAGCCCAACTTGGCTCATGACCATGTTCGCCGAAAACTGGTATGGCGATTTCCCGTAATGCCTATTCGACTTATATCAACATAACCTTGACATGCTTGAGAAAGTAAGCAAAACTGTCGTTTACAATGCATCACAATAGCGACAGTACCATCCCATTTCCCCATAAGCTCAGTGTATTCATCCACAAGACAAGTCCAAATAGTAGGATAAGGAATATTCAGCCAGCCTTGCTGATCTCCACGAAATATTAGTCAAATACGAACTAACACATGCTGTGATCTGTCTGTTAGTGGTAACCTGCGGAAGAAGATTGCTGGAAGATTTCATTGATGAGTTGCATCTCCACTAATCCACATCAGGTTCAACATTTGTCCAAGCCGTTGCTGATAAAATGAGCTGTCCAACCAATCTAAGGGACCACCACATAAACAGCTATGATCAGGAGCCACTACAAACATTACTCCCATGTAGCATTCGTTCTTGATTAGCTGTGGCGAAACTTCCAAAGGAGATGTTTGACGTTGTGCGTTCAAGTAGCTGGGTTAGATTTATTTCCACCCTGATTAATTCTGTAAATGTATTAGTAGAATCTACAGAGTTTAATGAACTGCTTAGAAGATCCTGTAATAGTTTGTTCCAATCCGTTATCATTCTAGGAATAAAGCTGAAAGTGGCTATTGTGAATGAATTGGCATCATGTTGCCTTGCTTAATACAAGTTATATCATGGTTACTGTGCCTACAAGGAACCGTAATTCTTGACACAGTAAGACAGACAAATCAAGTGACCCAGGTGCAGAGTCGACACCATCTCCAACTTTTCAAAAACTGGATTCAGATATGTCGGATCAAATGATATTTTCTCCACCCTGTAAAAACCCCTGAAAAATTGAGGCATCGAATACTCTACGTGGTGCAATTGTTATCATTACAAATGTGAGAGATTTAGCAAATCAAACATCTCTGTGTTGGAGAGCAGCTTTGATGATATATATTCATGTATTTCTTGTACGTACCTGGACAATGTCTACCCTCATGGTGCCAAAATTAAAAGGAGCTCAAATGAGCTTCCTGAATGGACCTTTTCAGTTTATCCATCCATCATATGACGTCATAATCAAGTATGTGACATGTATGATGACGTCATAATCATGTCGTGAATGACTCAATTTAGTCTGTCTTAACCGCTTAATAGTCCCATGTTATACGAATTGTATGGCTTTGCTGTTTAATAAATATGCTGTTGAATATTTTGAAACTAATTTCACTTGTTTTTTTAATGCTGCCTATGGCAGCAACAGCACCCATTCAAATTAGTTTCAAAATATTCAGCAGCTTACCTCTATAGTTTTCTGGAAATTGATCGGGATTTCAGATATCGATCGATCCCGACATGAGCGTGGCATGGGTGGAGCTTAGCTAGCGATGGGCGGGGCATAGCTAAAACTGGAAAGATACATTTCTATTAACAGACACACCATATAATGATGACCATTCATCCTCTAACAATTCATCCACATCAGTCCAGCCTCAACGGATAATAGTACCCAATACCACTGTGAATCCCCAACCTACACCAGTTCAACCGCAATCCATAGTACCGAATACCATGGTGTATTCAGAGACCCCGTCATCTTCACCAGTAAACAGAATAACCCAACCAGATCAATACCAAACACTGGCCATTAATCGACACCACAACCTAACTCCACCACAACCCGCTATGCCAATTGATGCCCCTGCAGTTGCCCCACATCGCTCTGGAGCACCAGCCCTTCAAGACTCGACTACTATCGCACAAATGGAATAAAATAAAAACAAAAAATAAACAAATTAAGGGACAATAAAGCGTATAAACTAGAGGCTAAGATACAGCAGCAGTAAAAGCAAATCGCAACAGCTAGGGCTGTCATCGTTAATCTAAAACTGTGCTAAAACGAGCTTAACAAATCAAATATTTACTTCAAAAGAAATTACTGCTAATTGAGGGATCGAGTCACAATGGACCATCCCATGCACCATCTGATTTTAGGAATACTAGGCCTAACCATGCAATGACAAAATCCTGGAAAATTGAGCAGAAAATGCATGGTCTAGGAATGGAACATATAAGAATGAGTATTCGACTGGACATGTTAGGGGATAAACTCAATAGAATGAACACCCTTGACAGTAACCATAATATGTATCCTACGCATAGGAAACATAATTCATCAACTCGAACTAGGAAACCAAACACAAGACCTAGACAATGGATACAAAATTCAGAGCCTTCGGAAATCGTGCCTAAGCAACCTCAAATTCATGTGAACACCATGATTCCAACCACTCAACTAAGTACCGCATTGACAGATGCCTCTACTGCCACCCCATGTAACAAGCAATGGCTTGTCTTTAAAATGACAGATCCACGTACATCAGCTGCTGCAAGCATTGACACTTTCTCGCTTAGAATTGGTAAGAGAATTGCAGAGCCCATTGTAACTATGCCTAGGCAATCTGGAATGTATTACTCCGTTCCAGTCAATCAACCAAGTACCATGATGATGGGTGCTTTAACTGCAAACTCTGATCAGTTATTCCACAATACAATCAACGGCTTGCTTCCGAAAATTATGAATCGTCATGCATCAGTTGCTGAGACAGCTGATGTGTCCTCGGCTGTTATGGCTATCCAAACTCCAGCAAACGTCACAGATTCAGCTAACCATGCTGACATCTGCACCTACTATAAATTCCGCTCAATCTCCTTGCATTATAGCCAGTGATTTAGCACACAAAAATGCTGATGTTCATGCAGCAGTTACTGAGATGGAAACCGCTGGAAATTCCCAAGCCTAGACTATGTGAGCAGATTTCAAAGTTTCCAGCAATCATCACTAGCCAACCTTGTGATAACAGTTTGGTTCATGTTAATCAACTCGGTACTATGATAAACATTTCCTCTACCTTAACACCTCATGAGCCACCTCATGCCACTATTCATAATTCGTATCGGAACAATGAGCTTAGTTACGTTAGCTACTGAGGGCACTGACAATGCGACTGAAACTCACCAGCTAAACATAGTCAGCAATGTAGTACCAGACCAACCATGTGCAGCGAACATACAATCACAATTCGTGAGGCTATACACGGCTACAACCTATGCTTGACTAGTATCCAATCGAGATCATCATTTTTTAGAAGGGTGTCGGCTGATATCAGCCCTGCTGTTGGTCCCTCCTCCATCTCGCATCAAAGTTCCAATTGCAGCTCTCCATCACCATCAACCACTACTCAACCTGAATAAAGTACTACCATATTACAATCCAATTCAACCTACTATATTCCACCCTGCACTGCAACAGAGCCAGCTGATTCTGCTTACACATTCGGCACTATACAGTCTATATACACCATTGGATCTTAATGACATATTCACCCATTTTCATCCCAATGGAGAAAATAAAACCCAAATAGACTATGTTCTTCAAAGTTGTTCTACTCTATTAACTGGGTACCATACGTACAAAAGGGAATGTACTACTACCCCACAGCACAATCCAAAATCAGCAACAATCAACGTTTACTTCCGTCGTCTTCAGCATAGTAGCATCCGTGAACCAAGTACCATAATTACAGAATCACATGGGACAAAATAAATATAACTTGATATCAGCAACTCCTCATCGAATGTCTGGGTAAACTGGATCTTAAAAATGTACAATCCATAACAGCTCTAGATCTAGTTATTCATAACTTTTATGACCTCATTAAAATGGCAGCCAGGAAGTGTCTCAAATTCAAACCTGCTAAGAAGAGGCGACGTCACATACTCATAGTTCAAGTGACACCTTCCAATCTATGAAACTGGTTAAAAAGTGACTACAATCAGCGCAGCAACAGCAAGAAGCTGAAATAAGAAAAGCCAAGTATGAAGAGATCATGTATGCTGATCAAAATAACAAAAAATTCTTCTACAGGCTTATTAAACAACAGTGTAGAGAAGAGCACTCAGTCGTCACCACTAAGCTGCTAGTCAACGGACAAGAACTTAACACTGCCAGAGAAGTCAGCGAGGGATGATCAAATTATTTCAGTGAACTGGCAGCCCCACTGGAAGACAAACTTTGATAATAGCTATAAAATTCAAGTCCAGCTTGACCACCGACTACTTGAAGAAATCAAAGCAGAAGAGTCGACCACCAAATATCTCTGAAAATATCATTGAAGTCTTCAGCCTGAATGGTGGTAAAGCCGCAGAACAATTAAATATCACCAGCGAACACCTTAAGAACAGTGGATCAGAAATTATTAAGACCTTAACTATTCTGATCAACACAGTCTTCTGCCTAAAGAAAATTCTAGAATCTTTCAAATTTGGTAGAATTACTCGATTCTCTAAGAATGGAACGCCATATAGCAAAGTAACAAACATCGTCATAGACGGCAAAATCACCATAAAGGCACAACTGTGATTACTCCAACAAGCGGTAGACCAAGCGCAGAACCCACTACACAGGGGTTTTACTAGAGGCACTTCATCCAATAATGTTGCCATCGTACTAACTGAACTTTTTGCTGAAGTTAAAGATAACAAAAACTCCTTGTTCATCACCTTTCGTGATGCTAAAAAAGCGTTCGCCATGGTATGGCATGAGTCAATGCTAGTTCATATCAGTGGTACCAACTGGTTATTATTGAGTGAATGGTACACAGGCATGCCGTCTCATGTTAAATTCGAAGGAGCGCTTTCACCTAGTTTCCGAGAGTAACAAAGGGTGCGTCAAGACGGTATCTGATCTTCTACAGCATACAGACTTTTCATCAACCCTCTCTTAAATCTTATTGGAAGACAAGATATCAGCAGTATGATTGGTACAATCCCCTGCAGTTCGCCAACAGTTGCTGATGGTGTGTGCGTTATTGCAAACAACGTAGATGACATCCAATCATTGCTAAACATACAAAAAACTTACACTAATCATGAGTGCTATCTGATCAGTGAATCAAAATCTGCATTTGTCTGCTATAACCATCGCAACGCCAATCTTAATTTGCAGTTAAATGGATCAACCCTTCCAGCCGAGAACACAGACGTACATCTTTGCATTACTAGAGACAACAACTCCAAATTCGGAACAGATGTTATCTCGGAGAGGACCATCATAGCAAGAAAAACTGTTTATGCCCTGATGGGCGCTAGCTGCCATGGAGCTGATGGTCTGAATCCCCAGATTTCCATTAACATCCTTAACGTGTATGTCCTTATTTACGGCCTCGACGCAATACACATGGCTACAAAGGACTTGGATCAAGCAATCAGATTCAATAAGCAGCTTCTTCGACAACCTCAGCACTTACTAGAGAGCGCTCCCAATGCAGCAGTCTACTTATTGCTAGGCCAGATCCCCTTCAAGGTATCAGTTGAGCACAGCATTGCTGAATGTCAGCTCGCAGTCAAAACCAAAAACTCATGATTGGTTTGCTAATGTTACAGAAATCCTACTGCCATACAATCTACCATTCTCATATGAATTACTAGACCCACCACCAAGTATCAGTGGAAAGCCATGGTGTCAAAGGCTATCAACACTTAGTGTGAGAGTAAACTAAAGGATGATGTCAAGACATCACTAAAATACATGAACATCTATGACCTTAAGATAGGCAAGGTTTTCCCGATCTGAAATAATGCCAGCTATGATGGCTACTCGATTTCATCTCCATCACGCCATCACTGGAAACAGTCAGAGAGCCCTTCATATTAGCTTTCCAACAGATACTTGTCAATGCAAGGATTGAGGCTGATGGAATTACCAGATTAATGGCCACCGCCAGATTGAAACTGACACTGCTTGACTGTTCTGGGAATGGCCTCGTAACTGAACTCTTGAAACCACAGATCGAGAACCTGCGTAGAGGGCTTTGTTATGTCCTTCACCATTAGAGGAAGTCTCTTATTAATGAATCTAACTAAATGGTGCCACTTGTTACTGTGATGTCGACGATGGACCAGGCCACTCCTACAGTCACGAGCAATAATTATGATTCACCATATCTTGGCACCGGAAAAAGCAATTACCCATACTATACTATTTATTGACTCACGAGTAATAAGAACATTGCTACATTAAGCAGTGACATGATTAATACGCATTATCCCTGGATTTATACCTGCACAGCATAATAATGAAGATGACAAAATAGCTACAACAAGAAGAATTCTACTAACTTAATACTTATACAGCGGTTCTCCAGACAGCGGACGCATCTACAATATCATCATCACTTGCACATTCCAAAACTGGTCTAATCAGCCGGAGCCAGCCACGTGTATGCTTGGAGTCTGATTTCTTGGGAACAGAATAATAAATTTCTCCACAATAGTCCTATACGGTTCTGTAGGATTTTCTGCTAGGTCATTTGTGATATTAACGCCCAAATACTTTACTGATGAAACAAAACAGAGACTGATTCCCTTTAGTGTGTAGTCAAATTTCAGGGCTTTTTTCTGGTTAGGTACATCATGTTGCACTTTGCTGTTTGAAAGGCATTCTCCAAGTGGTAGCCCAGTTACATAACATGTGTATTTCTTGTTGGAGTGCTTCATCATCATCAGCAACAGCAGCAACATTATATGAGGCATAAGCGATTGGCTTGTTATTGCCTCGGTGTTTTTGTTATAGTATGGCTTGCTCAGTACAATTCCAAAGTTTTTTCTTTGAAGTAGATATCTAGTTTGTTCTTGAATGATGTGATTGTTGTCGCTTAATTAAGTCTCAGCGAAATTGTCTTTGAATATATCAGTGGCATTAGATTTAAGACTTTAGCAGTGTTATGAAATGCTCAGTTACAGATTGGTGTTCTACATGTTAGCTGCATTGTGCCGCCTACGCTCATGGTTACACTCTGATTCGCCTAGCATTTGGTTACATGTTGACTTGTGTAGGACGTAGTTTCTTTAACGCTATCCTACACAAATTCCAGTGCAACACATCACTGCGCCAATACATCTTCTGTAACAGAGTGATACATCACTGGAACTTCTTCTCTATGCTAGTTCACGCTACCACAAAAGTGTAGATGTGGAAAACAGAGACCTACCTACAGAAAATTAGAATTGTTACTGAACATGTTCTTGCCGATGCACAGGTTACTACAAGAGCAGTCTACTGTGTTGGCAGAATTGCCGTATGACTTTGTGATGGGCTGGTATATGTATGATTTGTTCAGTAAAATTCAAATGTTCTTTCTTTGACGTAGATATCTAGTTTGCTCTTGAATACGTCGACTGTTGTTTTGGCTATTGTAGCTGGCAGTGAATTCCACTGTGGTAACACTATTAGCCCAAAAAGTGCTTGCGAAAATCTGTATTGGTGCGTTTTATGTGGAGCGTGAACTTATGAATTAAGTTGTGTGTAATACTGGATATTTCGAAACAGAAGTCTTTATCAATATTAATATAGATCCTTGATGAGCTTGAATGTTTTGATTAAATGTCTCACCAGAAACCTGTACAAGAGCGTGAAAGTAGATCGGTCAATGTTGGTAAATGTTCCCTTGATTTGTCCTATTGTGCTGTTCGCTTTGGATAGGATATTACCTATATGTATATCCAAAGAAAGGTGTCTGTTAATGTGCACTCATACATTTTTTTCTACCTCTGATCTTGATACAGGATGCATATCAGGTATATCTGTCATATAGCATTTGGTTTGTGCATTATTTCTGCCGAAGTGTATGACATGCGTTTTATTTGTGTTGAAAGCTAGTTGCCAGGTCTGCAACCACTTACATACTTTGTCTATGTTGTCTTGGATCGTACTGGTAGCTAGGTTGCCATATATTTTTGTGTCATCTGCAAATATTTGTTGTGGCAGGTTAGTCGGTCAAGTAGGTCATTTATATATCTCAGAAAACGTATAGGTTCCAGGACACTTCCTTGTGGCGCACTGCTGGACATCTCTATCAAGTCTGATGTTGTGTCATTGATCCTTACTCTCTGGCTTATGTTACATAGGTAGTTTCCTATCTATCTTACTAGATTGTTGCCAATACCATAGCTTATCAGTTTTGTTTGGAGTCGTTGGTGTAGTACAGTATCGAATACTTTTGAGAAGGCTAAATATGCTGCACTGACAGGTTCACTTGAGCCAGGTTTCACTGTTATATCTTCGAGGTATTTTAGTAGGTGAGTTTTATATGATTTATTATGTCTGGATCCATGCTGGCACTTTGTAAATGGTGTAGCGCAGATCAGCCGGATGGGTACGGACCGTCCCAGCTTAGCTGGGTACGAAACGGCCGCTCCGGGTACGTTCCAAGCACGCCCCCCCCCTTAGTAGGATAGTACACGTGTATAAAGCCATATAAGATAGGTTTCTGTAAAACGTCTTAAGTCTGTAAGATCGCATAGCGTGCATGCGCGTGCACCAGAGCTTCCCTGACAACACGTGTCAATGTTGGGAGAGAATTCTCGTTCTCGGTACCTATCAGGACCGGAATGAAACGAGGAATCTAAAACCGTTAGCCTTTCTAAGAACGGACCAGAAATGGCAGAGTTATCCATATTTAGCTCCTTAAATATTGAAAATGTCATAAACGCGTGTATGTACTGAATCAAAGGGGAGGGTGGCTATCACGTGATAACGTCCTCGCCCTTCTTAGCTGCACGCTGATTGGCTACAGGTCGCCCGCTGATTGGCTGAGCGTCCTGCATATGACGTCACAAGTAGTATAAAAGGATCGCAGAACCAAGAATCGAGACCACACTTGGACGAGAGAGAGCAAGTGGTAGGTTGCGTGGCCAGGGCAGTGTGAGACGAGGGCAACTGCTTACTGACTGTTGCATACCTACAACCACAATAGTGCCTCTCGGATTTCAGTTCTTAAGCATCTGGCCCGTAACCTCAGCATCCGCATCTAAACAAGTTTGTGTACGCCCTTGGATGGCCATCCATGGGCAACTAAGTAAATAAAAGACGAGTCCCTCACATCCGAACTTTAGAGGAGCCTTCCTGCGGATGGGCCTCGCTGCCCAAATGTAACAGCTCGGCTGAAAAGTGGCAGCAAATTCCACGCTATGCGGTGCACCATGTATTGTGCACACAGAAGATGCACATGCATTATATTATTATAACTTTCAACTATAGCCTTTCATGTAACGGGGCAGCTTTCAAACTTCCGAAACAGTACAGAACTTCAACACACTGCTTAATTTATTTATATAAGCTAATATGACTATCTAATAGACATCCACATCTGCAATCATTCTTCTTCACCGTCTTTGAGAGTGAGCCGCATCAACAGTTCGCCTGCGGATATTTCCCAGCAACTCCAGAATCGTGCCATCTTGCCTTCCCCATCTGCGACGCAGCATCTACAGTGATTTATGAACATTTTCCGTATCTATCACTAATAGGTACTCATTTAGCTGTATTTTCGTATTATTATATTTTCATTCACTTTATTGTAGGTACTGGTGACTAATAGGTACCGACCGGATTTTATCATTTATATCTTTATTGTATATATTATCCTTATTTTGGTGCTTACGACTAACAAGCACGGCGAGGTCACATGACCTAATTTATTGTCAAATACTGTTATAGTTGGTTATATATATATATATATATATATATATATATATATATATATATATATATATATATATATGGCAGCCGCCATCCTGGTTACTTGTCTTGTTTATACGCATAAAAATACTAGGACCACATTACGCTAGGCTATACTATACAGCAACAACAAATCTGCATCACTTTTCCCCAGTATCAATTTTACACTGAGGTCACTGTTCATGTTCTCATTGTGCAAACCTGACATGTGATCGACTAAACCTGGCTAGTCTAGCTCAATAGTATAGGTTTAAATGTAGTTAGGGTCAACCGCTCCTTAGGAGTCATTTGTCTAAGCCTCTTTTCCAGAAGTAGTGGATATGTAACACCGCACACCGGCTAGGTTGTGTAAAATTGGCCAGTTACGTTAGGGCCTCTTATTGTTATACGAGTGATTGTCTCTTTCTACGCTCCTGCGGCCGCATGGCTTATTAATTGTCTGGGACTCCCATCGCCACGTTGGCATGATCCGACTCCGGAAACTATTGGGGTTTCCGAACGGGGAAAACCAGTGTCGATTTCACAACACCCCCCCCCCCCCCCCCTCTGTATCTTCGAATACTAATTAGCTTAGATAACCCCACCAAAAACGGAAGCACTGCGAAAACATTATATTATTTTAACCGGCCAGCAATGCATCTCTGGGCATTTTGGAACTTAACCCTAATGACAGGCCAACGTTAGTCCCCGGGTTCGGATCTCACATGATCCACCCCCGACACAGCAGGTGACGGATAGGATGCAGATCTCCATCTAACTATGTACAGTGACTGGGTGCAGTCTTGGATCCCACCACGCACTCAAGGGAAGGTCGCTATAGTTGGATATCTGTCTCTCACTCCCCATCATAAAATCTATATGCGCTTTTCAACTGCTTATGTTATGATGACTTGTCCTAGTGATGTTGTATGTGCTTGCGGTGTGATATGTAACAGGATCGTTATATGATTCTGGAGCTGTCACTCCATAACATGTCCGCATGCTGCCTTTCTGAGGGAGGTGCTCCGTAAGGTGACCATACAGAAACTGAGCATCTTCATCAGTCAGGCTCATGTATTAAAGATAGCTAGAAATCCCTGCCACTTGCGGCCAAAAGCCTGGACATGGACCTAACAACTAAATGTTAGTTTATGATCTCGCAGAAGGATCACATAAATAAAGCGGCAACTACCAATGCTGTATTTTGGACCTACAATGTCCTATATAAGATGACGGTGTTGACTTCTACGGAAATCATCCACCCCATCTTCACATAATACAGCGTGCATAACATTAATTATAATTTCACTAGGTTGACTCACAATACACACTTAGCATATGTTTGAACAAGAGAGTGGCCCTTTTTGCAGCTCTCTTACTCCGCTTCGGCGTTGAAGGCATTTTCCTGTGACAGAGGCCCGCGCGAGGCACTTTCCCCTCGCAATAATAATATTTTGTTAGGGGTATAATGGTTTATATTAAACTACATAAGTAGCCTGGTTATGACGCTCCCTTGCAGGGATACCTCACAGATTTAGAGATCGGTGAGGTACCTCTGATGAATCCACACTAAGAAGACACCAACTTAGTTCTATGTACTATATATTTTCTCTCGTACTAGCAAACGAGTAGCATTGTTTGTATAGTTTTTATATTAATTATGTCCAGACTCCTAAATTGAGTGATGGATTGTCATACCGGTGACACAAATAGTTGGGACGAAACGGCAAGGTTCAATCTCGGCGGCAATGGTCGCATGGCCCCACTGGGACATTATCATTCCACCAGCTCTACAAGTTGATCTTTGTATTTTCCGAATCGAGATCCATAACCGCGAGTGGCGAAGCTAACCATCCCTCCCGCGCATCCTGTATATGTGGTGCAACAGAGCGGAACAGTCAGACGGACCCGCACGTACTCCTGGAGGATACAATAGATTGTCTGTTCCAGAAAATCTACAATGGTGTCTCTTATAAAAGACTCTAGAACCTTATACAAGGTAGAGGCAAGACTGATTGGCCTGTAATTGCTTGGGTCGTTTTTGGCGCCTTTTTATGCATACATTTACCATTTTTCCAGATGTCAGGTAATACACTTTCATCTAGAGACTTGTTTAAAATTATGCATATTGTGCACTAATATCTTTAGCATCTTCCTTTAATATCCTCATTAATATCCTCACTAATATTTCATCCGGGCCATTGCTTTTATTGGGGTTGAGTCCTTTAAATTTTTTTTCGATGGCGATAGGTGAACATACTTGAGAGAAATTTGTTAAGAATGTTTGCAACCGCACTAGTTGAGACGAGAACGGTCCATTATGATTGAAAACTTGTTTGAAATCTGCGTGTGTCACAACATGAATCAACTGGTAAGCACAAAAAGAAACTTAAGCTCAGTCAGAGATGGACAGCATTGGCCTAATGGTCGAACCATTAATACGGTTGTACTCAAAAGGCAATTGAATATCTAAATACGTGTCTCTTTTTTATGCCAAAAGCAGCTTTCGACACAGTAAATCATGAGAATCATGTTCAGGAAACTTCTCCATAGGGATAGGCAGTGCCATTTGGCTTCTCATCATCGATATTCAACACAATGTACAGACATGTATAAGGTGGAAAAACCAACTATCCAACCCAATTATGATTCATCAGTGTGTTCGGCATATTGGTGTCTTATCGACCAACTTATCCAAGGTGTTCATCAACGACTTGCTAAAACAATGTGCTCACTCTAGCCTCTGTGCCACCATTGGTAAAGTGGCATGTGCCTCTCAAACATGCGTGGATGATGTAGTCATGATAACTAATGACGAAGATAAAATTCAAGGATTACTGGGCAACACTGCAGACTACAGCACAAATCGCCACGATGAATTACAGCCGACAAAAAGTGTGACTACCCAATGACAAGAATATGTCCCATGAATTCATGATCCGTGACTGATTTATTCCTACAACCAACTCTGCAGCTCATTTTGGCTTTCAGCATGATCATTCTCTAACTAGTGCATACATAACTGTCTCGAGCAATTTAAAACAGTCAAGAAGAACCCTATGCTCTCTGCTCGGAGCTGATCTGCACGGTGTCAATTATCCTGACCCCCTTACAGCACTGCACTTGATAGAAATCAACATAAATCTGGTCTTAACATATGGTTTAGAAACACTACATTTATCTCAAGGCGATGTGGAACAGCTCGAGACCTTCTACAAGAAAACTCTGAAGCAAATTGTATCATTCCCGGATAGTGTGGCAAATCCAGCACCGTGTATACTACTAGGCGTCCTATCAATAGAAGCATGCATCCATCTTCCAATGTCACACTCTTACGGAACATCTGCTCAAATGAAGATTATATTCTCCATGATATTTGCATCAGACAAGCGTTAATGAAAGGGTTCGTGATTAAGAGCTGGTTTTGTGAAGCTAGAAAAGTGCTCGCACTCTACGACCTACCTTCAATACCTGTCATACTTCCCTCACCACCTAGGCTAGTAAGTAGATCTGGAAGACAACCATAAAACTGGATGTTACTAATTACTAGAGTAATTTCTTCGATGCAAGAGTTAAGCTATATCTCTCGGTAACCTGGCTACAATGAATCTCACATTAGGATCTGCACATCCCGCAACGGTTTTGATGAGTGCGAGATAAAAAACGGATATCGGAGCTTTGTCAATACAACTACGCCTCTTGACCAGTTCTACAATCAAACAGAGTACACTTCAATCAGTACGAAGTGAGCCCGGAGTGCCTACTATGTTCTACAGGTAAATAGACTCTTTCGCATTTCCTAGTTAGCTAATGTATTTACAGTTTCTGACCACTAACTTGAACTATGCCGATTCTCTCCTAGATAGGGCAGTCACAGGTGGAGCTACACATATTCCCATGAACTACTGGTCACTAAGCTACACATGTTACCGAGGGACTGCTAGACAATGAACATATTCATTTCGATAATGGCTAGTAAGCAACCATCTGACCACCAGGGAACGTCACAGAGACTCATCCCTCTACCATACGACTGTATGCATTACTATTGAGACACTGGTCAAATGGTTGCAAGCCTGTTTGGCTATCTGAAGCATAATTCCTTAGATATAGCAGGCAGTTCGTGATCTACTCGTGTCAAGCAATCCATGGAGGCACAAGATTATAAAAGGGGCAAAGTGGGCCATTTTTCATAACCATAGAACTTGATCAGCCACTCAATTTTAACCACGACGCTAAACGCCAGGCGATCATGGAGTGCAGGTTGTTGTTGTTGGTTGTTTTGTTGTATGGTTGGTTGGCTGATTGGTTGGTTGTTTTGGTGTATGGTTGGTTGGTTGGTTGCTTTGTTGTATTGTTGGTTGGTTGGCTTGTTGGTTGGTTGGTTTCGTTTGTTGGTTGGTTTTCCTTCATCCTCTTCAGATATCCTTTAATAACTCTGGTTCTAATGGAGGGATCGTCTCCCAACTTGGGTGGAATCTTGAAGACGTATTCCAATGGTGTCAAAATTTAAAACGCAACAGCTTTCAGTAACATTGTTTTCAAAATAGACTGGACCTCGCGGCGGTCCGATTGAAACATATATCAACGACGTGATTTATTGGACGAATTTCTACTTGTTTAAATATGTTTTATGTAGTTTCGCATTTTTCGACAGAAGCTGTATGGAGATTATGTCCAGAGATGCATTTCCGTTTGTAAAGAGAGACACCGTGCACTGGGATATTGTGCAAACTCTTCTGTATCATACAATAAATATAATCATGACGTGAACGTCTAAAAAAGTAAGTGAGCAAAAAATTTAAATTAATTGCTAAAATAGAATAATTTAATAGTGAACTGATGATTCATATTTTACCTTTGCAAATGCATGAGATATCTGAGAGAATGTACCGGTAGATTTCAACATTTTCCCGCCTATCCTTATCTGATTTTGCTCCCTCCCGCACCCCCCCCCCCACACCCAACTCCCACCCCCACCCCCTTCCAAGCTCCTTCAGTTTTGTTTCTTCCCCTCCCTGCCCTGACGTGGCTCAATCCGGCTGTGCTGAGACTATCTACATTATTTATACATTTCCCGCGCGGGAGTAGTTCAACAATGCTGTACCATGCGCACCCCCCCCCCCCCCCATCACACACACCACCGCGACCGCCCCCCCCCCCCCACCCCCTCCGGATTCGTATTGGAAATCATTCCTCCCTCCTACGGCTCTACGTTCCATTCCACGTTTTGTGTCTGTTCCCGCAATATTTCTATCACTTTTATTTGCTAATAATAATAATCATAAATAGCGGGTTGTAAACATAGCATATAAGCGTACATTTCTGCACAATGCACACATAAAACAAAATAAGAGCGCGTACAGGAGAGTGGATGCCCGGGATGGAGGATAGAGAGAGGCTGGTTGGATTTAGACTAAAATAACGTCTTATTACGTCCATGAGATCGCATTATTACAGATTTGCTTTAAATTATTTCCCAGCATGCCGTATACAATTAGTATGACGTGATCAATTTAAATGACGTCATAATTCATTACTTAGTAACCTCCTTAGAGCCTATCTGTATCTGTATGTGGAAATCCAGCCTCGATGGGCTCACCCCTATTCCGTAGGGTACGAAGTAACGAACGATTCTTCAAAATGTCAATACAACTCAGTCTTAAATACACGAATACATGAAATTTGCTCTGACTGAGTAGGATTAAATTAATTAATGTCAAATTGATTGCAGTGTTTTTCATTCATACATTAATAAGAAAGTTCTGTTAGTAACATTTATAACTCGTAGAAGAATAGGTAAATTTTAGATTGTGTCTGATTTACTTTGATTAGTGTTCATTGACGTATTTATACAGACACAATTGCCTCAATCAATTGTGTAATGTTTGAGGTGCAAGGCATAGCAGAGAAAACGTGTAATTTTCACAATTTTGAGAGAATTTGCTGGGGACAGCTTAATATTCAATCTGGATATCATCATTGTATGATCAAGTATCAGCTGAGTTGTATTTTCGGGATCAGCTAATAACGTGTTGATGATGACTGGGTCATTTTCTAGGTACATGGTGGTGAGAATACGCTTCAAATATGGTTTTCTTGACTCCTCCAATGCTGTACATAATGTAATGAAGTGATTCCTGTCCTCGGGTGTTGAATGGCAAAGTAAACACTTTTCAGAGACAACATATTGATTGAAACAGGGCACGATTTGCTTGCAAGATGTATGAGCCAGTCAGAATCTTTGCCTTTATTACTGCTCGTCTAACATCCCTGGTTGTGTTGTCAAGTGAGTTCCAACAGTGGTGAACGTTGTTTACAGTGCATACATTGACATTTAGGTATTTTGTTGATGTCTTTATGACAAAGTCTTCTTTCCAGACGTTGTGTACAGCACAGTTGATGTGCTTCTCAACTTGCGCCTTCCACGCTAATTTTGCAGGCATGCTGTTAATTAGTTGGTAGACACTTGGGAGCTGATACTTATGAAGCGTTTCTTGGCATTTTATAAACCAACTATTGCTCTTAATATTCTTTACAGCAAGTTGTCTGGCTGCTATCTGGAATTCTACAGTATCGTCATTTCTGAGGATGTTTCCTAGTAGTTTTAGTTTTATGGAGTCTAGCTCTCCTTGGATGGGTCTTATTCCTAGTAGGCATAGTGTTGCTGATGATGTTGTATTCTTTGGAAGGGACTGTAATTGTTTAAGAATTGACAGTTGGAATAGTTCCAATGCACTAATCTCAGCCTTTGTCATCTGAATGACCTCTAGACCAAACAGTAATCTTGGAAGACAGTAGACTTTCCATATATGCGCTGAAGTTAACGGGGAGAGTCCACCATTTCCATGAAGTCCAGCTCCGATCAGTGAATAGACTGTTCTTCTTGTTGCTTGAATGCGTTTTTCTACATTGCCTTTCCCATGTGTTGACCGTTCTATACCTAACTGAGTTTCACATTTAGATTCAAGGATCTGTCTGTCTCCTAGATGAATAACTGGAGCAGATTTAGTTCGCTTGTTTAGCGAAATCAATGCGCTTTTTCCAGGGTTTATAGTGTAGCGCTCTTGAATTGTGTATTGATGAACTATTTTTAAGAGCTCCTGTAGGTGATCAGTGTCCTGAGCTAATAGGGCTATGTCATCCGCACATGTTGGTGCACTGCAGTTAATGTGTCCAATTTTAGCACCAATATTTACATCTTCAATTATTTTGAGAAGGTTGCTATTGAAGAGTTTGTAATGGATTGTTGAGAGAATTCCACATTGACGTACTCCTTGGCGTATCACAAATGGGTCTGAGAGGGTTCTTTTCATCTTGATGGAAGATTGAGCATCAGTATATATCTCTTTGATGGTTCGCCATAATGATCCTTCAATTCCAATGTTGTAGATCTTTCGGAGTAAGGACGCATGCCACACTACGTCAAATGCTTTGCAAGCATCTAAGGTTACCATACTGAGCTGCTGATGATTGTCTTTAGCTTCATTGATCACTTCTGAAATAATAAGTGCTGTGTTTACTGATGATGATCTTTCAGTGAAACCTCTTTGCAGCTTTGACTGACCATTATCATGCCATTGCTTTTTCCGTTGTAAAATTACTTTTTCTAAGATCTTGCCTACAATTGAAAGGACTGTTTCCTCTGTAGTTGCTAGGCTGTTTTTCATCCTTACCCTTCTTTAATACTGGAGTTAAGATTCCTTGCTTCAAATCCGATGGAATGTAGCCTGTACTGATTATATAGTTCATTAGCTTTACGAGATGATGTGTTACCACAGTTGGTGCATGCTTTATGTGTTCTGCTGTTAGACCATGCGGGTCTGCTGATTTGTTATTCTTAAATCCTGCAATGATCTTTCGGATCTCTGCTTCAGTTACAGATTCACATTCTGTCCCAGTAGTATGATTGCTACACACGTCTTCAATTATCTGGACATCAAGTTCCACAATTCTCTTGTGCTCTTCATCGAAGGCTTGGTCTGCCAGGGGGATGGCGAGTGAACCAAAATGGTTCTTGAATCCACTCAAGATGCCAGCATCATCATTGCATATTTCACCATCAATAATAAGCTGATGCATCCCTCTTTGACGAGTTATGCGCTGCTTTGCTATCAACATGAAAAATGTCTCCTTGTCATTTTCATGAGCCTCCATGATCTTGTTATGCAATGATGTTCTTGTTTCACTGTTTAGTAGTCGCATTGCTTGTCTCAGCTTCTGACGAGCTTCTTTACGGTTATTATTGATATTGATGTTGTTGCTGTTAGGTCTACCATTGATGTTCCATAGATAATGTGCATTCTTACTCTTGTGTATTAAACTAGCTATATGTGGAGTCCATGTTTTGATGCCCTTTCTTGATTTCTTTTGATTTCTAGACTGACCAGTTGCTGTGATTGAGGCACTATGCATCAAAGTTCAAAGTTTCCGGACAAGTAGATCAGCAGCAAGGGTTGAACTAAACTTTGGGGTGTCTTCTTTTAGAGAAACATTCAGTAGATTTTTGTAAAGTGTTGTATCACATTTATTCCATCGTACAACTGTTGGTATCAGGTTATTCTTATCAAATCTGTTTATCTTAGTATTAGCAGAAGCCAATAATACAGGCGCGCTCTGGCAATAGCGTTCGCAAATTACGGTATAACAATGGCAGGGAAAGAACAATTTGAAACTGAGTTTCAGGAACGCTATGAGTAAATAGCTTAACTAATAATCTTCATTATTTCTTAGTCTATTGTGGAGGTTGGGGAGGGAACGTTAGTATCCTTATGGTGAAGGAAACACTAGTGCAAACATTAATTTAGTCATTTAAAATCAAGAGCATGATTGTTTTATATATATATATATATACCTGTGCAAAAGTTAAGCACCAGCAAAAACAATAGAACGTAGAAACATGATGGTACAACTAGGCTGCCATACATTTTGTCCCCGCGTTAGCTGACATAATTCCAAGTACGAAATGCACATGCATGCATGACTTCACGCCGCTTGATGTCCGTGCGTGGCGGGAAACAGCACACGTGTTCAGTTATGTAAAAGTCCAGTTTGAGGTGTAGAACATTACATACAGATTTAGGCGACAAGATTAGGAATTTTGTGTTCATGACCGTGGTTTATTTGTACAGAGAGAATTAGCTCTTGATTGTGAACCGCTATGGCAAGACGAAGGTTAAGTGATCGTGTGAAATGGCAAATCATAGGCATGCATACCACTGGTATGTCATGCAGAGAGATTGGCAGACAGCTGAACATTAACCATACTGTAATCAGTCGTTTGATTGCAAAACATGGGCAAACTAACGAGGTGAAGGAAAGGCCTAGATCTGGAAGACCGAAGAAGACTACTGCCCGTGATGATCGAGCCCAAGTACGCCTTGTTAGGAGATCTCCATTCACCAACAGCAGAGTGCTCAGCCAGCAATGGGAAACGCGCAATAGAGTGTCAATGTCTACCGTCAAAAGGAGACTGTATGCTGCTGGCATGAAAGCTATGAGACCTGTCAGACGTCCTCTCCTCACTGCACACCACAAAGAGGAGCGTCTGAGGTGGTGCAACGAAAGAAGACACTGGAACATGAGATCCTGGAGACGGGTACACTGGTCCGATGAAATTCGGTTCCTGCTTCATGCCACAGATGGTCGAACTCGTGTATGGAGGTCCAGACGCACGGCGTACGGCCAACGTAACATCATGGAAGAAGTTCCATTTGGTGGAGGTTCCGTTATGATATGGGGGTGCATCTCATTTGATTGTAAGCTGGATCTGTTGACTGTACCTGGAACACTAAATGGACAAAGATATCAAGATTCCATACTGGATAGAGTTGTGGTCCCTCATTTTGTAAATCATGCACCTGGAACCCACCCTATATTCATGGATGACAACGCCCGACCACATCGTGCTAGAGCTGTGCATGAATACCTCCGCCAGAATGCCATCGAAACCCTACCATGGCCAGCAAGGAGCCCTGACATTAACCCTATTGAGCATATCTGGGACATTCTGGGAAACACGGTGAGAAGGAGGGATCCTCCTGTGCAGAACCTACAGGAATTAACAGACGCACTCCATCTTGAATGGCAACGAATACCACAATGGCGTATCAGTCGGTTGGTGACCAGCATGAGACGTCGTGTCCAGGCCGTCATCCAGGCACAAGGTGGATATACCCGGTATTAATAATGACAGTCTCAAACTCGTGCACAGATGTTAAACTTCGTTTTCAGACACCATTAATGACAATCTAGCCACGTGTGTCAACTGTAGGGCAATAGTTGTCAGTTGTGTCAACGTAACCATATTCAGGCCTCGTTTTCAAGTTCAAACAAAAACATACAGTGTTTCCCCACCATCATAATCAGCATTCCTCTAGTTGCATTATTACCTCTTGCACTAAGATGGATGGGTACATAAATGTTTATGCTATTGCTTTCTTCATAGCACATGAATATACCCTCGCATGTGCGTAAAAATAGGGTGGTGCTTAACTTTTGCACAGGTGTATATATATATATATATTTATATATATATATATATATATATATATATATATATATATATATAATATGTCTGCTGTATGAATATGTATCATGGGCGTGAGCTGCTGTGTGCCGCCTACGCCTGTGATGATTTCATACAATCATGACAAGTGTCTATATATGTACATTAAGTCTCTCAGCCTTCCTCTTCAGTCACATCAATCTCTGTGCCATCTGTTCTGGTCAGTTTTTGTGTACAGTTATAGACCGCCTCTTGACATTGCCATAGCTTGTCTAGTCGTTTTTTAAATGATATGACTGTTGGTGCTGAAATGACAGATTCTGGCAGGCTATTCCATAGGTTACAAGGAAAAGATATTCTTCCTAAGGTGCGTCCCCCCCCCCCCACTCTTTTGGTAGACGTTCAGGTGATGATCACGGGTTACTGAATCATGTTGCATCTGAAATAGAGAGGTAGCGTCTGGGTCATAAATTCCAGTTAACATTTTGTATGTCTCTATCGATCATATCTCCCCTTGCTCGCCTGTATACCATGGTCGGTAGGCCCAACGTTTTCAATCATTCAGTGTATGTGAGGTCTTTGAGGGATGGTACTAGCTTGGTCACTCTCCACTGAGTACCTTCTATGGCATTAATGTGTTTTTTCAGATAGGGGAACCATACTGCATTAGCGTACTAAAGGTGTGGCCGAACCAGTGCCTTATATAGTAACTTGAAATTTTCCAGGTCCAGGTAAACAAATTGTCCTACGGATGATGCCCATGATTTTATTAGCTTTGTTAACCTTTTCAAAAATATGGCTGTCAAATGTCAGTTCCGAATCCATAATGACGCCTATATCTTTTTCCTCTGTGACATGTTCAATGGATAACTAGGCTCCATTTTCAGATTTCATCCAATAGTCATATGAATCGGATTCTGTCCTGGATGATGCCATTACCTTGCAATTCATTGGGTGAAATTTCATTAACCATACTTCTGACCATGTCTGTAGGTTTGTTAAATCTGTTTGCAGTTTATCACAGTCCTCCTGGTCCTTGGTTTGGCGTGATAACTTGGTGTCCTCTGCAAACATGTACACATCTGAATCGACAACAGTTGGCAGCTCATTTATATAGATAACAAATAGCAAGGGACCTAGCACACTACCTTGGGGAATACCGCTTGTAACATTTGACTACATTGATGTTGCAATGTTGACCCGGACCTGCTGTTTGCGGTTTCTCAGGAAATCTTCTGTCCATCCTAGGACCTGGCCACTTATGCCGTGAGCTTTCCCAATTAGTCATCTGTATGGGACTTTGTCGAAGGCCTTTTGAAAGTCCATATACTATATTGTGTCTACCACACCTCCAATGTCCATAATCTCTGTCCAGGTGTCCAAGACTTGCAACAACTGGAGGCCAGTGGAGCGGCCACTAATGAATCCGTATTGCTTGGGGCTGAAGAATAAGTTTACTTTCAAGTGTCTGTATATCTCGTCTCTTACAATGGATTCCATTACTTTGCCCGGTAACACGCAATCATCTATACAAGCCACCAATCTATACATTAAAAAATCAATCAGCAACATAACTGAACAAGTTACCTAATTTAGTTCACACAATGAGTACATAACAGTCATTTAAAGAAGTACAATGGCATTGAAAGTGGCTTTCATATACAACATTGGGCACTAAAGAATGAACTAGAATATGTTATTAGAAGATAATATTCGGATTTATTTTAAACTCGTCGATCCTGCGCCGACTCGCTCAAAAACGAAATGAGAACGGCCTTGGCGCGTGACGTCATTTCAGGGGATCGGCTGAGCTTGCCTGAAACAGCTGAGCGAAATAACGTTGACGCGCTGTCATTTGCGAAGCTCAGAGGCGATTTGTTCTAACAGACAAGCAGTTTTCGCGAACCCAAAGATAATTATACTACAATCATAGACCATCAACTACATTCGTGGTAAAATCGATTATAAGAAAACTACACAAGAAAGCTAATTTGACCGGATTATGTTGCTGTTGCCTAGTCAAATTAATTCCAAAAATATTCAACAGCAGGGAATGTGTACAGGTGTGGGTGGGTGGGAGTGGATCCGGTGGGGTGAATTAATTGAATACAATCACTGCCTACACAATTTCCTGGGGGCATCGGTGGCGGTAGTAGTAGTAGTAGTAGTAGTAGTAGTAGCAGCAGCAGCAGCAGCAGCAGCAGCAGCAGTAGTAGTAGCAGCAGCAGTAGTAGCGCCGCAGCCGCCATATCCGTCGCTGCTAAAGCTACTACTACTACTACTACTACTACTACTACTACTACTACTACTACTACTACTACTACTACTACTACTACTACTAATACTACTACTACTACTACTAACACTAATACTACTACTGCTGCTGCTGCTGCTACGTAAAATGGCATGCGTATATGTAGTTTGCCGCATGCCAGACGCATTCAGTGTGTTAATTTTCCGCCTGCGTGACGCGCGTGTGTCGTCGGCACTCTCTCTCTCTGTTCTGCGCTTTAACGGGTATTTACTGAAGTAGATCAAATACCGCTGATAGGATGGGTTGTAAATCATTTGTTATTGGCGATGTGGATGTAAGCATATTGAAGTATAGTACCATATATATAGTTCCTTGAAGAATGCCATACACACTGTAAAATTGAATAAAAAGACAACAGACTCAGGAATGTATCATCATATATAATAAAGTCTCTCTCTCTCTCTCTCTCTCTCTCTCTCTCTCTCTCTCTCTCTCTCTCTCTCTCTCTCTCTCTCTCTCTCTCTCTCTCTCTCTCTCTCTCAAAAGCAGGCCTCTAGATCTATATTGTGAATGTTGGTTTACAGACCAAGAGACCATGTTTTGAACATTTAACATTGGAATGAGTGGCATGATAACGTCAAGTCAGTAATTCCGGTGGCAAATTTTAAAAATTAATCTTGGCCTGCAAATGAGCAGTTACCAAACAAAATTTTAGCGGTTTTTAGACCAATTTTGCCTATTAACTCTTTAATAACTAAGTTTGGTCAAGAATATTGACATATCTGCTTATTGAATGTGCATTTGCAGGCCAAGAGAAGACTATTAAAAAATGGACCACTGGCATGTCCGGCTCGATAATCGAGTCAGTCTTTTCAGTGATAAATTTTCAAAACTAATCTTCTTATGGGCTGCAAAAGGATATTTCTCAATACAGCACCTACTTTCTGTCAAAACTTTGACAGCTGACCTGTATGACTGCCATGAAATTTAAATTTTAATACTAGATGCTATTTCATGAGTTTTGAATCAATCCCCCAAGTGGTTCCGGAGAAGATTTTTAAAGCGGTTTCTAAAAATCGACCAAAATCCAAGATGGCCTCTCGTCAAATTGACTGAAAAACAAGATTGATTGGTCAGGAAAATTGAAAGCGTTGCTTGGTGAATGTCCATTTGCAGGTGAGCCTGTCATTGCAGTGGTAATCTTTCAAAAATTGTCTTCTCTTGACCTACAAATGTAAATTTTTGCAAGATCATTACAGAATCCGGAACCTTCTGAATCACTTCAGCAAAAATTCAAATTTTCTTGAGAAATCTTGACCATTAATGGGTTAATTAATTTAATCCTTTCAGCAATGAATTTCTCATATCTCATTCCCAAGGCAACCATACAGGAAGTGTTAAATATCTTGCAATTAATTTGACTAGAACCTGTTGCAGCAACATATATTTGGCTTCCAGTCAAATTAATTGCACAATATTTAACATAATATGTTAAATACTTTGAAAGATAGGCCCCATACCTTTTCAGGCATTTGTCGGTGAAAGGGTTAAGTAGCATTTTGAGGCACTGTTGACATAAGAGGGGTTATTATATAAAAGTGTATCGGTGCATAGGAAGAGTGAAAACTTGTTTTATAGCCATTACAACTAGCTTTTGACAGCTATCAGAATCACCGAAATACATTTCATTTCCAAGTCAAGTCAAGTCAAGATACCTTTAATTCTCTCAGGCTAGAACTGTAGCATATGAGGTGTGCTTTTCATTTATACAGTTGACGGTAGAGATATATGTACATTATATGTGATATAGAGATACATAATAAGTTATAGTTAAGTATTATTTTCTCGACAATATATTATTATTATTATTATTATTATTATTATTATTATTATTATTATTATTATTGGCAATGATCTAAATCATGCAACATAGTAGCAGTTGTAGTAGTAGTAGTAGTAGTAGTAGTAGTAGTAGTAGTAGTAGTGGCGGCGGCGGCAGCGGTAGTAGTAGTAGTAGTAGTAGTAGTAGTAGTAGTAGTAGTAGTAGTAGTAGTAGTAGTAGTAGTAGTAGCAGCAGCAGCAGTAGTAGTAGTAGTAGTAGCAGTAGTAGTGGTAGTAGTATAGCAATTCAGATGTTGTTGTTGTTGTTTTTGTCGTCGTCATCGGCGTCATGTGCTTGCTTGATTGCATATCTTTTATTTTGATTTTAAGACTGAACAAGTATCTGTTCTTTTTCTTGGAATGCAATAAAAGTTTACATAATCGATTCAAAACAGGTTCGTTGCATAATTGGAATAGACCTTTAATTTTGTCTTCTGTATAATTTCTTTTATAATGGTAAGGTACAAATTTAATTCTTTCTGTTTGATATCTCGGGCATACGAAGAGGAAGTGAGTTTCGTCTTCTACGACATTGTATAGTTCGCATACCCTCTCCATTCTATCGATTCCCACCCAGCGTGTGGCTTCTATTGCTAAGTGATGGTTGAATGTTCTGAAATGGCATAGTATTAGCGGTTCTCTGGTGTCTAATTTTTTAAGGTATGTTTCAAATTTAAATTACTGTTTTATTAGTGCATAAAATGTCAACCTATTTGAAACGGAAATATCATATTTCCACTTGCCCATAAATATATTCTCTAAGCATTGTCTGGTTCGTTTGACTAGATCCGTCTGGTTAATATCTTCTAAGCTAAACACGTTACCCTGTCCCGTTGAGTCAAGAACCATTTTAATATTATTTATCCATTTGATCTGTATATTATTTGTTTGCATATGTTCTAACACGCAAAAATAGAGGAGTGATGAAAGTTTGCTGTATCCAGCATTGACCAGGCTTGCCCAATATCGGATCATATTGCACTGGACGATGATTTTTAGGGGAAATTTGCCTAACTCGCCATAAACCATGGAAGTTGTCGTACTTTGCTTCAATTTGGTAAGACTTTATAAAATTGTATTTGGCAGTGTTCGAGTAGATCTACATTTTCAAAACCCCATACTTCTGATGCATACAATAACACAGGTTGAACCATCGATTCATCAATGATTTCAATATCATGGGTGACTAATTGAAAATGTGGTTGGTTTTTCCTTTTTCGTTTTTCAAAGATTATTATTTTAGTTTTATTGTGATTTACTTTTAGCGTATTAATTTGACAATAATCAGTAAATGTATTTAGGGCTCTTTGTAGCGATTCTTCTGAATCTGCCATTAGGAGGGTATCGTCTGCGTAAAGCAATACCAATAAATATAAATATACATGTAGATCATCTGCTAGTCTGCTTAAAGATGTGAGTCCATCATGACCCTGTTCTTTTAGATAACTCTCGAGATCATTTATAAAAAGAGACAATAATATGGGGGGAAAGGTTCTCTCCCTGCCTCGCCCCGATCATGCACGCAAAACTTTTGGATGATTCAAAATTGTGAAAAACGAATGAGGAGATTGATCTATACATACTAATAATTATATTAAAACATTTACCAGATATGCCGTTTTTAGGAGCTTGCTCTATAAGCCGGCTCTCCACATAGTATCGAAGGCTTTTTCAAAATACAGCAGCAGTACAGTTTCTTTTTTGTGAAAATAACAATTCTATAATGATTAATAATGCAAAGATATTGTCTAAAGGGGACCTGCCTTTCCTAAAACCAGATTGTCATTCAGATATAATTTCATATTGTTCTGTAAATCCTTTCAATCTGTCGTTTAATATTGATGTGAACAACTTCCCAATGCAACTTAATAATGTTATTGGACGGTAATTGGATGGGGCTAGTTTACTACCTTTGTTTTTATATATTGGAATTATTTTACCAATAAGCCATTTTTCAGGTATAATTCCTGTATCGAAAACTAAATTAAATAATTTTTCAGATATGGGTAACACAATATGACTTGTATATATTCATTTATTATATTATCTGTCCCAGAAGCCTTGTTGTTTGCGATTCTGTGTATAGCTTTATTTATATCATCTTTAGATATTTTTATGTCGAGCTCGGGGCAGTCTGTCATGTTTAATTCTGGCGGGGTGAGTTGGTCTTCATCATCACCTTTGTTGATTTTTTTAAATATTGGAAAAGGGAGTTAAGATCGATTTTTCCCCATTATCGTCAGGTTTATTTTTGCTATTGATTGTTTTCCAAAAAGCTTTGGTATCATGCTTGTGTAAACCCCGTAGCTTGGTTTGTATATGTTTCCGTGAAAGTTCGGCATATTTCTTAATTCCATTGAAACTGATTTGCTGAACTAATACGCTAAACCGCACAACATGGGATATTTGTATTTGTATTTAAAAGGTAATATAATAATGTATATGCTTGGTTCTCACCAATTTGAGCCGTAATATCCAAAATCTTGGCGCATCAAATGATCACCAACACGCAAGCGAGCTGTCAGAATGTTAGCGAGTCAATTTTCCGTCGTAAGCAGATCATAAGCCTTGTCTTCGAGTGTTCGAGTTTCGTTTTCGAAAGGTACGAAAATTAGCACTTTTGATATGAAATTTTATATAAATAGTTATAGTCTATAAAGATATTATATAACCATATCATTATGTTGGCATAAACTGAGTTATTTCCATACACTAACGCAGTAAGTTGGCTTAGCGAGGTGAACAACACCATCCGTCCGTGCACTCGGGGGGGGGGGGGGGGGGGGGGATATTTGCATGGAAAGAGACAGAACATTCCTGCTAAACAACCGGTTTATTCAATGTCTATTCACGTGAATAATGCACGTAATCAATTGTGTCCATATCCGGTACATTACGCTACCGTATTTGCCCAAAATAGGCGTACATACAGAACACAGCAACTTGACAATTAAATCTTCTCGCACTCTTCCAAGACAAAACAAGAATGGCGTAAAGACATTCCCGATAACACTGTATTGCAAGAGCTACACAGTTTCAACATATGTTGGATACACTAGTAATTTTATTATCAACCACTACCATATCTACATAGTACATTTATCTAACACAGTATAATAATTACACGATCCATTTCCCATAGCTTGCTATGGTAATCCATCTCGGCAATGCATCAATTGAGTATGGTTGCACAGGGATAAGTTAAGAAATCGGGTTCAATGAGTAAATGCTTTGAATAGCTAGGCGCCAAGTTCCTTCCCCAAGATTTGAGTAATCAAGCCTCATAGGTGGGCACCTAACTCGGTCGACCATTTATTTTCCTCGTCATTTGTTACTGTGGATTCCTCATGAATTCTCCCCGGTTGTTCTCGTTCCAACACAAGGGCGGATCCAGAAGGGGGGGGGGGGGGGGGGGGGGGGTGGGGCTCTCAAAGATGGTAATTTTTATAACCACATTTTTGCACAATTGCTACCGGTAGTCGCCCTGTCAAACGTGGCATATCGAACTATCCAAATGCAGAACGCAATGACGCGAATATATATTGACGTCATATCATGATATCACAAGGCACTTCGTGTCTTGGTCGAAATTCCTTTGATTTAATTAACTGACTTCTGTAAATTAAAAAGCCCGCTGCACGCAGTGGGAGGGTTAAAATGATGTCCATATGACGTAATGCTTCATTCACGCGCCAGAACGAGCCACGAGGCTATGAGCTGTCAATCAGTCAGGATCAAGTGTGTTAGTAGGTTGTAAGTGTCGATTGGTGCAGGTTATCCAAAGACTTCGGTCTCGCTTGTGCGCGTGTGCATATACATTATTCAATCTGGCTTGTATCTACTTCGCAGTCGTATTATTTGGTTAGTAATAGCGTCAGATGCTATCATGCTATCAGTGAAACCTAGCTTCGTCCTTCATTTTGCGGCAAGCCGGCAAAGTGTGTTTTAACCATTAAAGATTTGAAATTTCTAAATTAAATTTATTGTCAAATTATAGCTGGTGTCCAATTTGGAAGCAATGCTGCTGAAACCTATTGCTGTATTATGACAGCAACAGGCTTCGACAATTATTTCCAAAATGCACTCCTGCCTATCATCGACTGACCCTATTTACTTTTTGACACCAGTGTGCTAAGGGTTAAGTAGTCAGTAGTGTCGTAATCGTGAGTGTAGACAGTAGTTTGCTTTCAAATTTCAATAAAACATTTACATTGTGCAATTCGCTTTGATAGAAACAAAATGAAACGAAGTCAGGGTCAGTCAACATTAGATGGCTTTATCAAAAAGACAAAAACAGCAGAACTTCAACATGAACCGTTAAGTCAGAATCAGACGGAAAGTACTAGAGAAACTTGTGAAATCGAACAAGTTGAGGCTAATAATGAAGAACCTTCGACTTCAAGTGTGACAACTAGTGGTTTGGTTCATGTTCATGATATAGGAATTTACATTGACTCAATTGTTTCTATTGATGATAAAACAAAATGTGATCAAATAGAGAAACCGTGGAAGCCCCCAATTGGATTCAAGCTACCATATTCAACCCATCTAAAGAAAGGGAAGGAAGAAAAGAGGTATTTAAATCAATCTCACCAAGACCGTTTCTCGTGGTTAGTATATTTCGATGCTAAGAAGGGACTTTTCTGCAAATACTGTTCAATATTCGTGACATCAGCAATGGGTGGTTCCCACAAACACGTTCCTCTCCAAAAGTTGGTTACAAGGCCTCTGACAGTTTTCGCAAAGCTGCTAGGGAAAGATGGATACCTGGTTATTCACGAGAATCAGGAATACCACAGGAAAGCTGTCGAAAGCGCTAAGAATTTCCTGAAAACATATTATGCACCAGAGGCAGACATTATGAATAGAATTAATTTGCAGCGATTACAGCAGGTCCAGGAAAATAGACATAGATTGAAGCCTATAATTGAGTCAATCCTGTTCCTAGCCAGACAGAACATTCCACTACGAGGGCACCGTGATGACGGAGAATTAGATTTTGAATCAGAACCACTAACAAATGAAGGCAATTTTAGAGAGCTTCTGCGGTTTAGAATTAACAGCGGGGATACAGCACTTGCAAACCACCTTAAGAATACAGGGTCAAATGCTACATACATCAGCAAGAATACTCAACACCAACTGATTGAACTATGTGCAGAACAGATCAGAAATGTGATTTTTCATCATGTCAGTGAGGCAAAATATTACTGTGTCATATTTGATGAAACAACTGACATTTCACATAGCTCTCAATTGACATTGTGCTTAAGTTACGTGAACAACAATGAAAAACATGAAGACTTCATTGCATTTGTAGATGTCCATGATACATGTTTCGAGGGGTCGTCACCTTCTTTCGAGCCTAGAGTGAGTGGTAAAGTCCTAGGCCAGCTAGTAATTAAGCAACTGAAGGAGTTCAACTTAGATCTGCAAAATTGTGTTGGGATCGGTACAGACGGCTGCTCCGTGATGATATCAGAGCAATTAGGTGCAGTTTCTGAAATACTGAAGGAGGCAAAACATGCTATAAGGTGCCCTTGTTTTAACCATACACTAAACGTATCCATGTCCAAAACCTCTTCTGTTCAGAGCATTCGCAACTCAATCGGCATTATCAAGGAAGTTGTATCATTCTTTAATGCTTCAGCCAAACGAAACCATGTACTTGTTAATATTGTGAATGCACAGTTGAAGGGTATGTGTGAAACTCGCTGGGTAGAGAGAACTGAATCCTTGATTCAGTTTCTTGATCAACTAACAAAAATAGTTGAGGCACTAGAGTACATATCTAACTGGAATGAAACAACAACATCCTCTAAAGCCAACGCATTACTAGCCGTTATACAAAAGGTTGAGTTTGTTATCACATTGCACTGCCTGCTGTCTATTTTCATGTTGTGCCTACCACTTAGCAGGTTGTTTCAAAAGAAAACACTAGACTTAACATGTGCTACTACCCTTGTCACAGACCTATTGTCTGTTTTGAGGAACAAGCGTGTAAATTGCAATAATGAATTTTCCAGTATATTTTCTAAGGCTTCCGAGATTTTGTCCAGCTTAGATGTTCTGATTGAGCTACCCCGAATCACTGCTAAACAGAGACAAACACATAGGTCTAATGTTCTATATTCGACACCCGAGGAGTACTATAGGAGATCAATCTACATTCCTTTGTTGGATTCAGTTATATGTGAATTGGAAACGAGGTTTTCCACTGAAACCTTGTCATCTTGCAAACTCACTTGCTTGTTACCCAAAAACATTTTGAACGTGAATGGAGAATCACTAACATTGAATGTAAAGAGTTTTTGTAATATGTATGGGGATCTACTGAGTGATCAGCCAGGACAACTGGAATCTGCACTACAAGCTGAAGTTCTGCTCTGGAGAGAGAAATGGGCATGGTCAACAGAAACCATGGACTCTCAGTCTATACCAGAATCAGTGGAAGATACTCTTCTGAATTGTGATCAAGACATCTATTCATTAATACACTCCCTTCTGCGAATTCTTCTAACATTGCCAGTCAGCGTTGCATCAGCCAAGAGGAGTTTCTCATCATTACGCCGATTGAAAACTTGGTTGAGAAACCAAATCTGTCAGGAAAGGCTCACAGGCTTAGCTCTTCTACATGCTCATCGTGACATTGCAGTAGATGTGGACAAGGTGATTGATCACTTTGCAAAGAGTGGAACGCGAAGGTTGGAATTTCTTTTGTGAAGGTATGACAACTGTATGCTTGAACTTGAACATTATATATTACAGTACAGCGCAGATATACCTTAGGATAGTTCCAAGACAAATTTCTTTAAAGTCATGCAAGACATTTTCTGTTGAATTTTAAAGCCTAATTTGATTCGAAGATATTGATGCCTTATATTCAAACTGTTCAACAACACTGTTTATTTTGTTTTTGAAGCTTTTTAAGTTGTTTCTACGCCGGCAGCCTGTACATTACATTTAGTTTTAGAGCTTCGAACCACGGAACCAGGGCCCTTTCATCACACACACAACGCGCGCACACGGACAAAGACACACACACGCCCGCACGCACGCACTCACACTTTACGACTGTCTAGAAGCAAGTTACAAGTAACTGTAGTCCTTGCTTATGCCTGATTGAGCAATTTGATTCACTCTCAATTGACATTATAGTATTATGTATTAGCACACAACAGTGTACCCTTTAAAGTGAATTTGGACTGCAAATTTTGGAGTAGGTTGAGGTCACCAAAGAACATTGAAAGTTGATTCAACATTGCTTTCAATGTCCGATTTGTTGAAATCGATGTGTAAATAATGGGCAAATTTAATAAAGCAAAATAATGGGGTTACCTGACTCAGAATGCAGGAAATGGCTTCACATAGCATCAAATTCTCAAATTTTCCCGGGGGACGGCCGGACCCCCTCCCACACCCACCCCAAAATCGCCCCCCCCCCCTAAACCAGATCTCTGGATCCGCCCATGTTCCAACAAATTGGTCCTCTGGCTCCAAACCAAGCTGATGCTGTCCAGTAATCTCTAGATTACCTAAATGGTGCACACCTCAAGCGATACTATTAGTATCGCTTCCTATGAATATGTGTGTCGCACAGCTCCAGGTCGAAGAAATCTGTAAACCTACTCGAGCGAGCAGGGCTCACCAGTACATGACAGCCCACCTAGCGTTAAAACTGCGGATCCTAGCTGACAGTAAATTAAAACTGTTATCGTCCGCTCCCAAAGGCATGATGGCCAGCCTCAAAACTGTTACAGGACTCAACCTGACACAGATATTTGTCGACAAGGGCACTCTATTTTGTTTAATCTTCCATGTATATCTTCATGCCATGACCTGGATTTTCATTCTACTTACGGCCATGCTCGGTGCAATGGCTGGAAAATAGACTGTCATGATATTGGATGCCAAGTGGGGGCACTTCCGAGATGACCCTCAGTACAATACCTACTGTGATCATCTGTGGAAAAATATGATAACTTCCACCTCCGTGAAGACGTTGAGTTTGTCTGACACTTCTATGGTGTGCAAAGGGTGGAACGAGGGGTGTTTGCAGGAGACACGCTCTCAGTATAAGATACTCTGCGAAAATGGGAATAAACTAGAGCCTGCCGTGGAGCAGAGGCTAGCGACACTTCATCATTCTACCAGGAGAGAGTTGTAGGGGCAACTGGAAGAAACTGGGTAATCTCATCTTGTCGACGCAATATATATATATATATATATATATATATATATATATATATATATATATATATATATATATATATATATATATTATGAACCCTGTCTTTGACGACGCACTGGCACTATGATCTAGCTCATTCATCATCTGGAAATTAATTTTACCTTTTTCAATTTTTTCGACCCGAGTGGGTTTCGAACCTGGCAATTTTATGACAACTTTCACCTAGCAATTGTGAAGCGAGTGCTTTACCACCAGACCACCATCCAGAGAAGAAAAATCCTCTTTCACCGGACTGGCTTTCAACCACCCGTCTCACAACCACACGAATTACCTTGAATTCTGATGGTGTACATAGCAGATATCTAACTTTTACATTTTTCTGAGATCCCTACTGCTAGATCACTAGGCACTCGCAAGTATGTAGTTTTTATTATTTTCACGCATTAGTTCTATGAACCCTGTCTTTGACGACGCACTGGCACAGGGATCTAGCTCATTCATTATCTGGAATGTAGCGTGTGTGTGTGTGTGTGTGCGTGCGTGCGTGTGTGCGTGCGTGCGTGCGTGCGCGCTCGCGCGTGCGCGCTCGTGCGTGCGTGCGTGCATGTGCGTGTGTGTGTTTGTCAGCTACGCAGTGGGGCTCGTGATCACTACGACACATTTTTTTCTCACAGAGGTCTGCTTTCAAGCGATCATATGTTTGTTGGCCTTTATGTTTGTTGTCGCCTCGGTTGCTTTGTTGTTGGTATATGTATCCGAGGTGCAGACACCACCATGTACAGATGCACAACGCTATGCATCAGCAAGAGACAGGCGTGGCTTATCTGATACACATTCTGTACACAGAGTCTCTTGACCGACATGGTCGAGGCTAGCAACCCTTACCACATCTCCAACCCAGATGCGCTTTGTTGTTGGTATGTGTCTGAGGTGGAGACACCACCACGTTTCCCTGCAACCTGCCTTGCCTCCTTAGTGGTTCTATTCATACCTTTGTTGTCTTTATGACCTTCTGTATGTGTGTCTCTAAATGGACGTTCATATCATATGGCATCACGGAATGATGCTATAGCTGGGAGCTGCTAGAGCTCGTGGGCTGTTCTAGTCGAATTTTCTGTTTGGATGCTGGTGGGTAAGATTGCCCCAGCCCACACCAGAGATGGTTTAATTCTAGTGTGTCATTATCCTACTACTTGGGCAAGCACCCAAACCTATTTCCTGGATGGCTATAGCCAACGATGTCTGAATCGCGACCCTATGAGTATATAGATGTATTGCAAGTTCTATTCCGATTTGGTAGTACATCTTTCCATTTAGTAGTGATCATGACAACATGGTATTTGATAATAATAAAATGAATAAAACCCTGTAATGCATACTTCTTTATTTATTATATATAACCAGTATATGTTACAAAACATTGTACAAATAAGCTTAATATAATTAAAGCGCTTATGCCATGGAAACCGTCCGTCTAAAGCAATATGTTATTTCAACAATATTTCAGAGAACCAATCACTTCGTGGAGATGGTACAGATTTTCGTTATAGCAAATTGCACCAAAAGTCTCAATACTGGTGACGGGTAATAGTAATCATTTATAATATTTCTAATAGGAAAATTCATTAATTGGTGAAACAATAAAAGAATATATGAAGTGTACGGCGTTGAATGCTAATTATCTATAACGTCTATAGACAATTATGGAACTTTTCTGAAGCTTTTCCCTCCCTTGCAAAATACGACTTGCTAACATGAGGCAAGGGAGATCACTGATCTATCTCCGTTACCATTTATCGGATCATTTCATAGGGTCATTGGGATATGTCTGGTGAAGAAACTTATCGAAATTTGTGATAATCCGAAATCCAATGTGGCGGCCAGCTTGAAAATTGGTTTCCTGACGATACCTCCTTAACTGTTTAATGGATTGCTTTGACACTTCATAAGGATGACTGGTCTGGGTCCGATGAAGAAATAAATATTTTCTGATAGCTCTCATTCATTGGTTTGTCCACAGGCCTTTGAATTTTCGTCCATCCATATCATTACCGCATATCCCCCTACTACATGTATATATACCTACTATATATAATATACACAAGGTGTGAAACCAATGGTGACACCCGGGTTGGATAGGCGACGCTTAAATTCATATTATTAACTGCATCGCTTAATTATCGATGCCTACATGTAGAGGAATGATTGTTCTCAACGGAAACATATAACACTTTAGGTTTATTAAGGTCTATCATATTAAATTACAAACTAATATACGCTCCGGACGAAATCTGTGGGGGCCATTGACAGCGGTAGATGGTCGACTCGCAGTAAATGCTACAAGGCGATCTAGTTGTCAAAATCAAATTTCTAATGTTACATTAGTCACAACAAATAAATTCTTTACACAGTTTTTTCATATAGACTCAACAATTGCACTCTAAATAAATAATGGGGATTAGGTTATTTCTAAGCAATATAATCTTTAATGCGTCGAATAATACTATTAACGGGTTTAGGGAAATTACGAACTAGGCTTTATGGATCAAAGGCATACGGTTAGAAAAATATGCATTGCTATATATAAAACTGGTCAAGCGTGTCTACCATGCCATATCATACCACATACTGCACAACAAGAGTGATCAGCTTAATTAATTGAGTCATCTGAACATCCGCAACGGTCTGAACCTGTGTGGCCTTTCAGAATTTCAATGAATGGCTTTGTGGGTTAAACGGCTGTGCTGTGCTTGGAATTCCAATCCAAAGAAGCGGGTTTAATCCCGACGATCCCGCATTCAGGTATGCGATCAAGGTGTATAATATTTGGCTGTTCCATGCGTCATTCACCTGACACGTCTTATGGCAGTGGGGTCGAAAAACCGTCGGTCTGTCATGTGTGGTGTCTGTGCCATAGATCGCAGATTGGATCTCACTGAGCAGTATAGCTGTCTTGGTGGCTCTCTTATAAAGAAGGAAGAAACTTATACAGGTACATGACAAAACAATAGAGGGATCCATTTCTAGCTATGACTCGCCCATTTCTAGCTATGCTCCGCCCATTTCTAGCTAAGTTCCACCCATTCTTTTTCCAGTGTTCGGATCGAAAGAACCGTGAATTCGTAGAATCCTAGGAATAGCAACGTAACTATAGCCTACAGATAACTTATTCAATATTTTGATTGGGTGATGCTGCTGCCTATGACAGCAACAGTGGTTTCTGTCTATGGCAGCAACAGCGACCAGTCGAATTACTTTGAAAATATTCAACAGCTAGAATGTTTATTAAATATTAAAGACATACAATTCGTACACTCACTACGTACGATTGTGATATCAGCCTACATGTGATTTAACTGGTTATGCCGTCATATGTTTGAGTGGCAGATTTGATTCATCTATTACCTTATGAGCGATAGCAACAGCGTTTCTGGTCACACACTATGCAAGTACCAAATTATTTGGAAAACCAACTTAATTGGGAAATAAATGTCATACGGTTTGTAAGATGACAACCACATTCTGAGGCAATTCTTCAAATGTTGACTGACTACTGCATCTCAGTGATAAACATTACGATCAGACTGTGAACACTTTAAAACATTGACACGGCATGAATCCAAGAAGCAAACGTATCCACTTATTTACAGATGACCACCCTCACAATCTGATCCTCACAGCAGAAACAGACTGCGCCATGTCCTGGTCTTTGTAATTGGACCGGGGCTCTTGGATCACATCTTAACTTTCGGATGCAGCAGTGATCATGTTGTATTCATTGACCTGGATTTCCCACTGCGAAATGGTGCCACCACCAAGCGCCGCATTGTTATGCATATGCCCCACCTGCCAAAAAACAAGAAGAATCCTTCCTCGATCGAGTCTTTCTATGCCGAACTAAGGTCCAACATCACCATTTCAACCAGATGACAATTCGTTGTGTGTGAAGACATAATTGTAAGCTGGAAAGTCTCATCAAAGCAGACAAGGATGCAGGACTCAACACATACATGGTGTTTTATGCTATGGGTAAGCGTAAAAGCAATGGAGATGCTCTAGCGTGGCCTTGTTTATCCGTGTTCATGGCCTCTTTGCCACACTGTCTTCAAACATATGTGCCATAACCAAACAACATGGACAGGATACATCATAGACCATAGAACAGAAACCGGCTCCAATGCCACAACAGCTGTCTTCAACCCAATTGATGTGATGGGTAAAATCAGTGTAAAGCCACTAGTTCAGGATTCACGTTCATATGAAGGCATACACCACATTTGCCTGCTGCATACGCACCATATCAACCAACTTGCTAGCTTAGCTTTGATCTAGAGAGGCTCGTCAATGACACTACAACCCAACTGTCATAGAAGAGGGTCCATGAGGAACAGATACAAACTATTGTCATCGCCTCAAATCCAAATACTGCTTTATCCAGAGTTCTCAAATGCATTGAAACATTTGCGACCAATGTACTAGAAGTTGCCAAGCATAACAACAGAGCTGAACCTTACGATGTAGACACACTCCTTGTAAAGCTGTCCGAACAACACACGGTACTACCGCCCCATGCCTATCAATGAGCAAAGACCGCACAAAGCTACACCAAGAACACAATGCAATACTTTGTCAGATTAGTGAACAACTGAAAAGCCTCGCCAACCTACAAGCAGACATTTTGGTAGATGACATTACAGCCACAGTTGATTGTCGTAAAATGTCTAGGGTGGCCTGGGCTCTGTGAGTTGCTGGTCCACCACCATCGCTTTTCATGCAGAACATTGACAGTAACTTACCGAATGACCAGGGGAGAAAGTTTATGCCAGTTCACAAATACAGACGGTAAGCAATTACACCTATTTGCAGTCGATTGTAGCCCACCACAAACACCGATCGAAACAACTGAGGTTGAGAAAGCAATTAAGGCCCTGAGAAATTGACCTGATAGCATCGTCAATGAGCTTTAAGTATACAGGTGATAGCTTCTCTAAACCAATCACGCACATAATAAACTCTGCCTTGATGCAAGACCTCCCTTTCGACGCTGTTGGCCAAGCTACCCTGATCAAACCCACGAACCTCCTAGTCCACCAGCAAACCTATATGCATAGAGTGCTCCTCAACAGCATCCATAAGATCTTGTCCACTGTGACACTGTACTGCATCCGAGGAAAGATTAACAGTTTCACTGGAGCCTACCAGAGCTGTTTTGGATGAAGATGCAGCTGCACTGACATTGTATGGGTACATCGAATGCCCATGTCAGTGGTCAGGTCCAAGCACCGGGGCTTTCCTAAGATGAGCATTGTCATATCACAGGCCTTTAACACCATCAAACATCAAACATGCTGATTGCAATGATGATGAATGAGGAGCAGCAATGTGGAGTATGCAGCTTTCGAGAACTTCATTGCTTTTACATATGGAGCTGGCTCTGCAGTGTTGTGTTTACCAAAGCTCTCTCATCTGCGAGAGAACACTCCACAAGTCCAAACCCACCAGTACATCCATTGTGCCTCCCACTAGAGATGGAGTGCGCAGATAATAGAGGATGTCAAAGATGTGAAAAAGAAGCCACTCGATAACCTTCTTCCTAAAGCTGCAGAACAACTCCAGAAATTGCACCAGTGCTTAGAATCATAGCACACACCCGCTTCCATCAGATCAATGCCGCAGGACAAAAATCCTGTTCTTTCATGTGTTTACCACAGAATTCCACTGTGTCTCACAAATCTACACTAGTAAAGGCCTCATCAACAAAATAAGATTTTGCCCTATGGCGTTTGCTTGATGGAAGCGATTGTGTGCTATGATGCTAAGCACCAGTTGTGGGCCGATGTCTGTCATGGACAGTATAATCTCAAACGACGCACCCAACTTCCTGCCCCATCTCTTGCACACTGATTGATTTCTTCACCTTTAGAGTTACGCCTTTGAGGGAACTTCAGTGACTATAAAAGGAGATGCCTAGCAGACTCCATGTGTGGTTTTAAAACTGACTTTCGATAACTTCTGAGGCAAAGTTATTCATTTCCTCATGACAACCATTATATTTTCTTTTGTCTGTCCTCTGCATAGACTTTTGTTGGCCACCGTTCTTGTTAGAGATTAAACAACTAGATGAATATTGTTTCCAGCTGATACTACCAGGGGAACACAAATTCATTCCCTAATTCCACAGTGTTATCAAGGAACTGTTAGAGATGTCCACGCCAGCTGACCGGCCACGTGGCTGTTGAATCCTTATACTATGTACAATTTGATAGGCCAGATTATCAAACTGACGCTCCGGACTGTTTCCATCATCGAATGAATTAGCTATTAGTCCAGGTGACTCATCAGTCCAATGACGCGCTATGCATTATGGACAATACAATCACACTGTCAGTGAACGTGGCCCAACAAAGATGATCTATGTTGACAACCAAGAGGAACATATTTGAGCTAAGGACTATCGCCAAGGACAATTGATTTATATCATGATGATGATGATGATGATGATGATGATGATGATGATGATCATCATCATCATCATCGATATGGGTAAAGAACATGCCAAATTTGTTTGAATTCCGTCCAACGGTTGAGAGAGAGAGAGAAAGAGAGAGAGAGAGAGAGAGAGAGAGAGAGAGAGAGAGAGAGAGAGAGAAAGAGAGAGAGAGCGAGAGAGAGTGAGGGAGAGCAAGAGAGAAATTTTGGCCCACGTTTCTATTCGTTACCCATTTATCAATAATCTCCAAGCCAACAAGAGAGGAACGATGAGTGAGACCAGGGGCGTGTTCGCGAACGGCTCGCAACCCACACCCAGATCAAACCACATTGGAGAGTATGACGGCACAATCTATTATGGCGTCATAATGACTCCAGAGCAGGGCTATAGCAGGCGCAAGCCACGACCCCTCCCCGAACACGGCCCCAGATAATCATCGACCCCTAGAGAAATTTATCAACAACTATTCGTCCTTTCTCCTTGTTTCCACGAATGAAGCGAAAGTGAAACAATGAGTGAGGCCAGGTCGACAAGAAAATCACCTACCAAAAAATGACATTGTAAAACAAAATGTTGCACAAGAGGAATGAGGATGAGACCAGGGGCGTGTTCGCAAAATAATATAGATAGCAGTTTGTTAAAATCAGTGCCGGAGAGTGGAGATGCAATTTAATTAGACTGGAGACCCATGAAATCCAGAAAAAAATCAAGATGGCGGCAATAGGAAAACCGGGATCACCGTGTGTTGGGATCACTATGGTTAATAACGCTAATTAAATGGTTCTCTTGATGAGAAAACTGGAGGGCACAAGCAAAATAGTGTTCAAATTATAACCTTAAAAAAACACATTAAAGAACAGATTATTTAATACGTCCCTTCCCACGCACGCCAGGCTTGGAATCGCTACAGAGCATGTTTTGTAGATCCACAGGTTACTCCAAGTGAAGTCCACTGTATTGGAACAATTGCAGTATGACTTTGTGATGGGCTGGTATACGTATGCCTGTTCAGTCGAATTCAAATGATCTTTCTTTGAAGTAGATATCTAATTTGCTCTTGAATAATTCAAGTGTTGTTGCTTCAACTATTGTAGCTGGCAGTGAATTCCATTGTGGTACCACTTTGTTAGCGAAAAAGTGCTTGCGAATATCTTTGTTGCTGCGCTTTATGTTTAGCTTGAACCTATGTCCTCTGGTCTGTGTAATACTGGATGGCTCGAAAAAGTAGTCCTTATCAATATTATATAGAACCCTGATGAGCTTGAATGTTTCAATTAAATCTCCCCGAAATCGACTATATTTCAGTGACATTAGATTTAGGGCATCAAGTCGTTCCATGTAGCTATACTCTTTGATTTGCGGGACAAGTTTTGTTGCTCAGCGTTGAACTCTTTCTAATAGCTGTGATTGCCTTTTCAATCTTGGTGACCATGCCGAGTTGCAGTATTTGAGAATAGGTCTCACTAGAGCTTTGTACAGGAGCGTGAAAGTAGATAGGTCAATGTTGGTAAATGTTCTCTTGATTAGTCCTAATGTGCTGTTCGCCTTGGATATTCCCTATATGTACATGTATATCAAATGAAAGGTTTTTGTCAATATGCACTCTCACGTCTTTTTCTACCTCTGACGTTGATACAGGTTGCACATCAGGCATATCTGTCATATAGTATTTGGTTTGAGGGTTGTTTCTGCCAAAATGTATGACATGCGTTTTATCTGTGTTGAAGGATAGTTGTCATATCTTTGACCACTTACATGCTTTGTCTATATTGTCCTGAATCTTACTGGTAGCTGGGTTGGCATATATCTTTGTGTCGTCTGCAAATATTTTTCATTGGCAGGTTAGTCCGTCAGGTAGGTCATTTATATATATATATATATATATATATATATATATATATATATATATATATATATATATATATATATATATATATATATATATATATAAAAAAGCATAGGTCCTAGGACACTTCCTTGTGGCATGGCGTTGGTCACCTCAATCCAGTCTGATGTTGTGTCATTGATCCTCACTCTCTGGCTTCTGATACATAGGTAGTTTCCTATCCATCTTAATAAGTTGTCGCCAATACCAAAGCTTCTCAGTTTTGTTTGGAGTCGTTTGTGTGGTACAGTGTCGAATGCTTTTGAGAAGTCTAAATATTCTATTTGAGTCAAGTTTGGCTGTTATATCTGCGAGGTATTCTAGTAGTTGGGTTTTACATGATCTATTATGCCTGAATCCATGTTGACATTTGGTAAATATATTGGCGGTTTCCAGAAAATTGTATAATCTTATAAAAGACTCTAGGACCTTACATATGATAGAGATGAGACTGATTGGCCTGTAGTTGCTTGGGCCGTTGTTTGCAAACTTTTTTGTGTATGCAGCATACATTTGCCATTTTCCAGATGTCAGGTAATATGCATTCTTCCAGAGACTTGTTAAATATTAATAAATATTAATAGTGTGCTAATTTCTTTAGCCGCTTCCTTTAATAATCTCACTGGTATTTCATCTGGGCCATTGCTTTTATTGGGGTTGAGTCCTTTCAATTTATTTTCGATGGCACTAAGTGTTATTATTATTATGTCTTTTAGTACAATACCATTGCTTCTGGTGTTAATGATTGGTGTAGAATGAAGATTTACTGAAGTGAACATACGTGAGAAGAATTTGTTAAGAATGTTTGCTTTTTCTTTATCATCTGTAGTCATAGTGCCGTTAGCTGGGTTACGTAGCCTGCTAATTGATTCACGTAGAACGGTTTTACTCTTGACATAGTTCTATAAAGCGTTGGGATTTCTCTTGCTTTCACTTGCTACTTTACGTTCAAATGTCTGTTTTAATTTTCTGATGCATGCTGTCGCTTTGTTTCTAGCAATTTTGTAAAGGGCGTAATCTGTGGTTTTCTTTGTTTCACTGTATCTTTTGTATGCCTGATTTTTGCTATTTAGTGATTCTGTTGTAGTACGGTCAAGCCAGAGGTGCTTTTTCTTACCGAATTTTTTTAAAGAAGGGGTATACTGCTCTTTTATTGTGATCAATGTTTTGTGTAGGAGGTTCCAAGCTTCTGACGCATTAAGATCGTGCAGATGATTCCAGTCAGTCGCTCCTAAATCTTTTCTCATTTCCGTATACTGTCCTTTATTCAACAGTAGCTTTGGCGTAGCTATTTGTTTGCTTGTGCTTAAGATGTCAGGATGTAGTGATATTTGTAGAACATCATGGTCACTTTTCCTAATGGAAGTAGGTGGGTTATTTTGTGGATGATGTTTTGGTTGTTTGTTAAAACTAGATCCAAAATATTTGAAGTCTGATTTATTCTATGTCGTGTCACATTAGTAACTAGTTGCTGTAGAAAAATCTCGCTGCTAGTTTTAAGAAAAGCATCTTCGTCTTCATTTGAAAAAACTCCAGTGCACCAGTTAATCGATGGGAAGTTGAAATCCCCTACTATAAGACTGTGGTCTGCATTTGCTATATCAACTTTGTTTAGTAGATTTATTTCTGTAGATACAACCAACAAGAACTTATTCCTTTTGTTGTCTCGTCCATGTACTCCACACCGATTCCTGAAAGCTGTCATCATTTAGGGTTTCACAGTTTTTAGCATTTAATGAGATATGGGTATAGATGATGGCTCCTCTTGATGGATTACTATTCAGTGAGAGATGGTACTCATCAATCTGTAATTCACTAATATTTATGGTTGTGCTTTTTGGTAAGGCTTCTGTTATTAGTATGATAGCAGGGCGAATCTTGTGTACTAGCGCTTCAAGCTCAGCTTTTTTTCATTAATTAAACTATCTGCATTTGTGCATATACATGTATTCGTTACTGTTTTAGAATTTCTATCATTGTTTATTTGAATAGGTTTTGGTATCTGTCCTGTGTTGGTGTCTGTGTTCTCACCAGTTAGTGTTTTTACATGGGTTTTTTTTAATGCCTTACGTGTTTGTGGTGGGGTTTTTTTCATGCCTTCCATTGTCCAAGGTTGCGTAGCTTATTATGTTTTCATTGCAACTCATAGTGTATTTGGATGCCTCATTGTTGGGTATATTTACAGTTTCTTCGCTTAGTACTGAGTATCGGTTTGAGAGATGTTTTGGCAGTATGTGATGCTTGAACTGGTTTGTAGCTGGGTTCATCTTCTCCATGGTGTGGCTTGGGCATGAGCCAAGCTCATTGGGTTCGTAATTTCATATCCCTCTTACTAAGTACAGTATATAAAATATATATACATACCCAGGGTATATACTACAGGTATAATACAGGTTACAGGTTGTATTTTAAATACAACCAATCTAGTACAATATATAAGATATACATACACACCTAGGGTATATACTACAGGCATAATACAGGTAGCTATGAGGCAGGGAGATCTGACATGGATACCGTGCCCATATCTGCCTGCACACAATCCTAAAATGCATCCTAATCCATCAAGTTTGTAATGTATAGACGCCGCTAGCTCCACATTGTATACCGAGGCTGGTCTGTATTCCAATCTACTCATCAGTCATATCACAGAATAGTTCTTGCTGTGGTCGTACTTCATGTCCTGATCCTTACAGAACCTATCCAATCTACTATCAAAACACTGGAGATTGGCCTCATTAATGACCTCGTGTGGAAGTCCATTCCATATGTCTGTCACTCGATTAACAAAGGACTATTTCCTAATATACAATCTTGAGTAGTTTTTGTCGATTTTATAGTTATGTCCTCTGGTATCAGCCATGTTGTCCGTCCGTTGAACGTGAAGATTTAATGTGTGACCCGTTTATCATAGATGCCCTGAACGATTTTGTATGTTTCTATAATATCCCCTCTCATCCGCCTGTATTTTAATTGTTGGTAGCTGCAGTATCTTTAGCCCCTGTGTGTAGTCAACTTCCTTTAATGAAGGCACACACCTCGTCGCTCTACATTCAACATTTTCCAGTGTGTCAACATCGCATTTCTTGAGCGACAGATTGGATCCATCCGTTGTGATGCATGTACTTCTGCTATGCGGTGGAAGGGGCATGTTATTTGTATTAGAATGTTTCTGCTGAGTTATGGATGTGTGATACGCTATGATTTATGTCCGACGATTTTCGATGGTGTTTGTTCTTGTCCCTGTAAGTCCGGCGATTTTAGTTCCTTTCCAGCTCTTATATGCACCCTGCCAGCGATTTGCTGCAGTACGGTTATTCACTGAAACTAGCTAGCGGCTGTCAACAGATTTCGTCCGGAGCGTATAATAGTTCGTAATTTTATATGATAGACCTTAATAAACCTTTTATAAGTGTTATATGTTTCCGTTGAGAGCAATCATTCCTCTACGTGTAGGCATCGATAATTAAGCGATGCAATTAATAATATGAATTTAAGCGTCGCCTATCCAACACCTCGTGTCACCATTGGTTTCACACCTTGTGTATATTATATATAGTAGGTATATATACATGTAGTCCGGGGGTATGCGGTAGTGATATGGATGGAGGAAAATTCAAAGGCCTGTGATTTGTCATCATGGCTGGTTATTATGCGCCGTTTGGGGATCTCTTGTTACTGCATGGCAACCAAATTCTAACACACTGGTTGCCCTAAGGACCAACCTAGATAATTTGTTATTTTCAGGGCCCTGTATATGTACACACGAGTATTTATTTTATTTAGTAAAATTTTTTCTCAGAAAATTTCCATTTGCAGACTAAGAGAAGACTGTTTTTGAAAATTTACCACTGGAATGGTGTTAAAATTTAAAAAATAGTTTTCTCTTGGTCTGCAAATGGACATTTCTCAAGACCACTGCAGAAATCATTTTTGGCTGATATGAGGGCTAAAGGGTTAATATAATGATCGAGTTGATATTTACAAGAATCCTGTAGTCTGTATAGCTTACAACAATACATATTTTCATAGCAAACACCTACGCGCCATCACTGGGCACCGATGGCCAGACAGCATAATTTCCAACGATGCACTATACAAGATGTGTAATACGTCGCCGTTGTCTGTAAAATTCGCCCAGCAAAGATGGTCCATGTTAAGCGTGCTACGAGGTGACCTCAAGAAAGCAGGATTAGGGACACTCAAGTCAAGAATGGACCTGAGGACGGTAAGGATTTTGGCTGATGACAAGACACAGTGGGCAAAAGCGAAGAAAGACTGATTGCAGCTGGAAGCGGTTTCTACTACAACAGCCCCAGAATACAGTAATCATACAGTAGTAGAAACGCCATACAGCTGCAATCAGCCCTTCTTCGCTTTTGCCCAAAGTGAATATCGTTGTATATGATGCTGAGTTCGCATGCAGATTCACGAGTTATTATCTTTATCAACAGGCAGATTATATACCGCGTCTGTTGGTTATTCTCCACGTTGTTCCTAACTGGCATCATACTATTTTCAGGCTTCTAGAACGACATCAGGAATGACCAAACAGACACAGGTTCACAAATTAAAACCATTCATTTCAGCCAATTTATAATTTATTTATCCAAGAACAGCAACACAAATGTATCACTCAGATTTTGTCATAATGCTTGAAATCGCTTATAAATTAAAGTAGTCGCCATTTCCTCCATTTCAAGGCAGGTATATATTTGCTAAGTAAATGGAACTTTGAGCTCAATTACACGTAATGACCCTTTCCAGTTTTAGCTATACCCCGCCCACCTCTAGCTAAGCTCCACCCACACTTCGCCGCGTTGAGATCGGTCGATACCCGAATGCCCTGACTATTAATTTTCTGAAAACTATACAGGTAAGCTGTTGAATATTTCGTAACTAATTTGACCGGGTGCTGATGCTGCCTATGGCAGCAACAGCGCCCGGTCAAATTAGTTTCAAAATGTTCAACAGAATATTTAATAAATAATAAAGACATACAATTCGTACAACAACGCATAGTCCGTCTTCAACTATGCGTTCATGACGTCATAATGATGTCATTATACACGTCTCCTACTTGATTATGACGTCATATGATGGACGGGCGCAGTGGAAACGTCCGTTACAAATCAATAAGCATACTATTTTCACATTGTAATAATGTGGCCAAACTAAGCAATTCATCACTGGTTAGCAACGGAATTCTTTGGCTAAGAGTTGGCTAGTCTTTTCACGTATTCTGTACATACTGAAGACACATTGTCTAATAGGCTCTGGCTCTATTAAACATGTCTGTCTAAGCTAACTCATGCTTATTATTGTGAGAAGAGTTTTGTTTCACTTTCGAATCAATAATTTATGGGATTATGGATTATGGATTAGTTAGAAATATTATACGGCTATCATGAGCATTTCGGCCTAAGGTGGACCCCTGGCTTGTGGTAGGACTGCCACTACTGTTTCTGTGGGATTGTCTGTCCTGGATTGCTAGCCAGACTTATTCTAAATTAACAGGAATTAGCCTAAGTTGGAATTTATGCTATATTATATGTCATTGTGACCTGAATTTATAGTGGTCAAGTTAATGTTGTGCTTGTGACTGGTGTGTATTGGGAAATAAAATGAATAAGACAAATAATTTCTCTCATTGCATACGCAGATGGTCGTAAGACCTGGCGTCTGGGATAACACACACTGATTTCCTAAAACGAACAAAAAAGAGAAGCCTCATTAAAGTTATTCTAAAAAATATTCATTGGGTTTTAGTCTGCTTCTGGTATGTTATAGCAGTCTATTATTTTATTATGGTCTATTCATAGACAGCCTAAATCATAAGACATTAGTGAAAGGAACAGTGATCCCTATACAGTATAGAAAATATGAGAATTTCTAGTAATCTGGTGACAGAGATACGAGATACCATTCCCCTGCAATAAACGGATTACGCAACCACTCTGCCCATTTACATCTATTTCATTGAATGGTTTAATGCCCGCATCTGTATACTATATGTATATAGGTGTTATGATTACCATATTATTGAACTAATGTTATGCAATTATACCACAGTTTTATGCAAACCACTCTTGCGATTCCGTCACACATATGATTCCGTCAAAATACAGGTTTTTAACAGTTCGGTTCTTCCGCGTAGCTCATTTTGTCTTAATTTGAGAATTGGTCAAGTTATTCAAACTCAGCATGGGCAAATATTCACATCAATCAGCAGGAACAGCACAAAGACTTTCAGCCTTTTCAGGCCATGGTCATTGTGATCTTTATACACATCTAGATTTCCATGTGGAAACGCAAAAATGTCAAAATTTTCGCCAATATCTGGTCAGTGTACCACGTTAGTCCTGTTTTATTATATAAATCGGTTTTGATTTCTTTATGTGTCTAAACAGTGCGTTTCAAAATACGACCCTAGCGAGAGATTGGCAGTCATCAAATTTGTAAACGAAGTTGGTGGAGTAGTTGTATGTTGCCATCTTAGATAACAATATCATGATATCTACCATTCTCAATCCTGGCCCAGACCTCTTTAAATGGTTCATGTTTTGTTGTCTTTGTATAGGTGTCGCAATGTAAAACAGACCTAAGCATACAAGCCAGTCAGCCAACCAGCCAAACGGACAAACGGGCACCAATCTCACATCGGCCTACGGCGGCGTGAATACTAATTATTATTTTACCTTTTATTTTTTACCTATTTTTTCAGTCTACTTGTCATCCCTAAATGTATAGTCATATTTCATATGTCACAATGCGGTTTGGGAATATTTAAATACTCATAACATGGTCTATTTGAAAATAGTTATGAAAAGCTTTCAATGGCTACGAGAGATGTCCTCGAGATATATAAGTGTATTAAAATGCGTAACTTATAAACGGCTTTCATATTTTCCCATTAGTATAATTTATCTTTTAAATCAGATACATTTCTATTCACACACATTCGCTCTACCAATTCATTCGTGTTTATTCTCAGCATGAAGTCAAGGCTGAGTCTATTTTTAGATTGGCTACAAATCCTGTCTCAAATGTGCACGTGAATCGCAATCATTTTCAGACTCGTTACAGTACATCTCATAGATAAGTCAACATATTTCTAAAACAAAAACAGAGACATGTTAGTACAACGGACCTTTCAATGTTAACTATGCCCCGCCCATCTTTAGCTAAGCTCCACCCATACCACGCTCGTGTTGGGATCGATCGATCTCTTAACTCCATGACTATCAATTTCCAGAAAACTGTACAGGTAAGCTATTGAATATTTTGGAACTAATTTGACTAGGCGCTGTTGCGGCATATGCCCTATGATAGCAAAGCGTCCAGTCAAATTAATTTCAAAATATTCAATAACATGTTTATTAAATAGTAGAGACATACAATTCGTACAACATGTCGGACTGTTAAGAGTTAAAGACAGGCCAAATAGAATCATTTATGACGTAATGATTATAACGTCATCATACACGCCGCTTAGCTGATTATGACGTCATATGACATCATATTTATAGATGGATACTCTGCAACGGTGAATTGTGAACACGATGTATGAAATGTGCTGTTGAATAGGGCAGCAATGGGCAGCAATGGCTTCCAATCAAACTAAGTCAAAAATATTCAACAGTAGGTTGCTTTTTATTTTGCTTTGTTAATGTTTTGGAAACAATAAGTTATTTTTCAACTGTTTCTTATTTATGTCCATAGGAAGCATGAAAGGGATATGCACATACCGTCATTATGGAACGCGTTGTCCAGCCCTCCGGTGACTTGATTTCAATGAAATGTAACTGCGAATGTTTGGGCTGGCTGACGCAGTAGATCATCAGTAGGGGCCTATATATAGCCTCCAAAAACGAGTAAATTCCTTTTTTGGTAATTGAAATTGAAATTGAACAGACCCAAATGTATATAATTTTATCAAAAATAAACTTATAATGGCTATATTAATCTGACACTGTATTCGACTACGTAATAGAATTAGTAACAAAAACAAATCAGTTTGGAGACTATGATAAAATACTGAACTGCAAACCCGCATTTGAGAGAGTCATAGCCATTCTAGGCTTATTAGATTTCTATGTTTATCAACACTTTCTATGTTAAACATAGGATTAGCGTTAGCCTGCGGGCGCCGACATTCTGTCTCCTTATCCTAAATGATAATGTGTTATGGCACATACATGCAGACATAACACAGTCTTTATGAGTTAATAACTAGCATGTAAAATATTTTAAACTAATCTGACTGGCAGTTGTCGCTGTGTAAACCGGTAACGTCTTCTAGTCAGGTTTGTTTCGAAATGTTCACAATTTTACCACTATAACTTACTTAACAATGCCAAACGCTAGATTGCCCCTATAAGATTGAACGTAATATTCCGAGGCAGACAGCCTAGCTCTTTTGAGAGAGAGAGAGAGAGAGAGAGAGAGAGAGAGAGAGAGAGAGAGAGAGAGAGAGAGAGGGAGAGGGAGGGAGGGAGGGAGGGAGGGAGGGAGGGAGGGAGGGAGAGAGGGAGGGGGGGGGGAGGGGGGAGGGAGGGAGAGAGAGAGAGAGAGAGAGAGAGACGTACAAGGGTATCTGCAACAAAGGTTCCAGTTAATAGAAACGCCCTAGATTCACCATCCGTGATACTGAAATATATCGGGCTGGCCAATGAAAGAATATGTGTCGTCCCTGTGTCTACTCCACACGGGGTCACTTTCATACTAGTCGTTGATGGGTGTGAACCGTGACAAAATTCCCACCTGCGGTTTTGTGGTGTCAATCGAAGCAGGCATTAATCCTGAATCGCATATTAAAAATCCCCATCGATCCCCTTTTGGCGGAATTTTTTACACGGGTTTTAATTTGAGGACCATTTTTACATCATGTGTGCAATCTGGTAAGGTGCCATAGTAGAGGAAAACAGCGTCGTTTGTTATTTTTCAACAAAACACCACATTCAACAATCTGAAAAATACAAATGTGAAAAAATAAAATGTATTCCTTGTCACTCAACAGCTGAGATGCACAGGTGTCAGCGAAAAAAGAAAGAAGTTTATTACTGAGGATAGTATAGAGATGCTCATTAACACACGCTTGGAGGTCGGGATGTGCCCTGCGATGACATGAGATTATAAGTCCAAACCATCATTTTCTTCATCAATCGTTACCAGATGGTCGGTGTTGCTGCAAATTTGACCTCGCCAACCTGCACATGCGATCACACATTTCAATCCGTTTTTGTTGCATAAGCATTGCTTGGTGCCACACGGAATCTTTGTTGTTGCTTTGCATTTGCAACGAATGAAACTGAATACCTTCGATGGAGCCGCTTCAAGATCTGTCATTATCGGGCATAAAGGCCCATTTTCCTCTTTCCATCCCAATCATTGTGGTCCAGTTCATCGTTACTAAGAGTTAGCCATCAGACAACCTAGAGGTGAACGCGGAGGCTGTCGAAGTAAGCTGCACGCTCAGTTGTCGAGGCTCTATCTTACTTCCCTTCGCAACCATCTGCATATATCGGGCATATCACAGGGAAGTAAGCAGGCCCTTCTCAGTGCCACCATACAGGCAACGGAATAGGCTAATTGCTGCACTGCCAACTTGTTCATGTGATGTGTCACAACCTCCGATTATATAAGACAAATCATGTACCTTTTTGGACTCTGAAGATTCGTCTTACCATGGCCAAATGTGGCAGAATTTGCATCGCACCCACTCCAGACATGAATTATAAGAATACGCTTTCGTATCTTTGCTGGGGTGACATCAGCAGCTTCTTTGAGACTATACAATTGCCGACGTTCTTTAGCGTTTCATTTCCTTCTTCAAGAAAATGTCTGCCAATCTATGGTTCCAGTGATATATCAGTATTGTGAAGATGTCAGTGTCCTCAGCAACAACTATGATTGGCTGACCATCCCTAGCATAGCCAAGTGCCGTTGATACTATTAGTGTATCTGCATCTACCATACTTATCTTCGTGGCATGGCACAGTGCGTGATTGAAGATGATTTGATAGAAGGCTAATTAACTGGATCTCGTTTCGTTTATTCGAGAGGAATGCCTCCTGGTCAGCATGCGCCTTCGATGTGACGTTCACCAATATATCAGCAGAGATCTTGCCTATTTGCCGTTGACCTTGGTTGAAAGAACATCCGCATATCCATCAAACACAATGCAACTCATTCTGTACTTGTGTTCAGGATATGAACTGTACTGCTCAAGCACCTGAGCATATGTTGTATTTTGTATCCATCTTATATAATGTAGAGCCAGCCCCCCCCCCCCCCCCCCCCCCCCATCTATCACAATCAGGTTATGCTTTGGTAATTGGGACTTAGTTTTGTCGATGTTTGTCAGATCAATCTGTATTTTTCTTGCCAGGTCTGATTTATCCGCCTTCCTCATGAACAAATCTTTGAATAATGAGGTAGGGACTGCAGTCATTTCGTGTTTAAAGTAAGGAAGAATATCTTCATCTTCTCTTTGCGGTAGTGCAATATATCCGCATGAACAAAAGCGATGGATCAATTCGCACAGTTTGTTTATCAATCTTGATTCCCGGTTTAAGGTCATCTAATGTGCGTACCATATGATACCTATTCGTGGATGCTTCATTTACAAATTTACCATTCATGCTCTCTTATAACACTTTACCAACTTTCCTGGTCTCATCACAGTTGATGGCATCCTCTTCCCGTCCACTCAGACCACTGACCAGAGATCGCAATATTGGAATATTGACATCAAAGGGGTCATGCACTTGAAACCACTCCATAATTTTCCTCATGTCGTGCTCACGTCTAGTTCTTCCCATGCCCACATGTTGATCGCTCGTAAGGTGTCGCTTCCCAGTCAGTCTAGGCATGGCGTCATGTACAGTAGCACGCTGCACACACATGCATAATGCAGACCCACTGGTGCCTCATGCTTTCCATCATGCCCCTTCCTCGAGTCAGTCCACAACGGCTTTACAGTGCCCTCATTAGAACCTGTTCTATAATGAGATAAGTCCACAATCCAGACCATAGACGATCACTGCTTCGTACCTTATGGTAGTCTTCCTCTACGAATTCCTATACATTCATGGGTGAGAAGTAGGTAGTTTCTGAATTTCCTGAAGATACAGACGAGCACTCTTAGCATAGTGTATATGCCCAGCTGCTGCAAAGAGGTTGAGAAACTTGCTCACAGCAACAAGATAATTTTCCTACTTCCCGAGCCTCTCAAAGCTGATAAAGTCCTTTATGTCTTCGATGTATTCTAGAAACTGTATCCATAATTTGGCAGTCTTGGATTGAGCACTCAATGATGTCTACATTTTCCATCTCTTCATCCAGTGTGACGAGTTCTTTGTAGTCAGCAAGCCTCTCTGTATTAATGCTAAGGTCAAGAACACCATTCAGTAGCTTCTCAAGTCTTTTGACTTTTTCTGCTATTATATCAGTTGGCCTATCCATATCTATGCGTTCATCAGTACAGCAGGAACTTGGCTCAATGAAGAAAGACTCACTTGATTCAAAATATGTATCTTTCTCTCCACATTCTATTTCACTGTCGCTGGAATTATGAGGGAGTAGAGAAGATAGCAATTTTGTAGTTAGTGGTGCCTCTATTAGGTAGAGACCACGCAGAGCTGGAGCAATAACTTTGCCACTCATGAAATGGGTCACTGTATTCTGACCATACACTTCACCTAATGTCTATTCCCGATTCTTTCATCATATGAAAGATACTACTACATGCGCTCATTAGCAGCTGCAAGCAGACCACGCAGTTTTCCTCGTGTATAGCACGAGGATGAGCGCTGTCACAGTCACTGCCACTATCGGTAGAATCAATTCCACTCATAGTATCAATGATACTGGTGTCGAGTGAAAATGACCACAAAATTCCTATAATTGCTTAATTAATTAAACTGTATAAACCCAAATCCCAGGACTCACTACTTTAAATCAATAAGAATAAATGGCAATATGCCACACTTCAAACTCTCTAATTATTGGGATGGGGTTATTAAGGCATATAAAACACGTGTATTTTACATTGTTTCAAGAATAATGAAGTCAAGTCATTATACACACGCTGTATAATTATGACTTCGCAGAAATTACGTTTGATTTACTTGATAACAAGTTTACTAAATTTACCCTGGAATAAATAATATTAAAATTATAAACAACCAGATATTCAAATTCAAATTCAAATTAAATCTATCATGATATACCTTAATAATGTATTATTAAGGGTAATACGACAAATGAGATGCTAGATATGATTTTAAAGAAGATCGTGAACATAGATTTAAGATATCTATAAAAACCGTTTGAGAAGAAAATTAAAAATATGCTCAAATTCAAAGCCTCGCCAAAAACTCGGCCCAAAAGGGATCGATGGACGTGCCGTGAACATAGAGTTAAGATATCTATAAAAACCGTTTGAGAACAAAATTAAAAATATGCTCAAATTCAAAGCCTCGCCAAAAATTCCGCCCAAAAGGGATCGATGGGGATTTTTAGTATGTCATTCTGGGTGACCTTACACAGCGAATGACACAAAAACGATTTTTCTCTAGGCTAACCACCAAAACTGGCTCCTACGACTAGACTATTAGACTGACTGCATAACTAAAGAAGTGAGAGGAGGGGGAGGAGGAGGAGGGGGACGAGGAGGAGAATGAGCTTGTGCTGCTATGTGTAACGATATGGCCTAATTCACCTTTCCAGAGTACCCACCCATCATACGACGCCATAATGAACTGCGTGATGTGTACAATGACATCATAATGAATGACGTCATGAATGATGTCGATAAGTACGTCACGAACGCATATTTGAAGACGGTCTATGCGTTGTTGTACAAATTGTTTACTTTTACGATTTAATAAATATTATGTTGAATATTTTGAAACTAATTTGACTGGGCGCTGTTGCTGCCATAGGCAGCAACAGCTCCCAATCAAATTAGTTACAAAATATTCAACAGCTTCCCTGTATAGTTTTCAGGAAATTGATAGCCGGAGCAATTGGGGATCGATCAATCCCAACACGGCGAGGTGTGGGTGGAGCTTAGCTAGAGATGGGTGGGGCATGGCTAAAAATGGAAAGGTCCATTAATTAATGCATTGACTTATTTTCAAAATATTCAACAGCATTATATATGTGACATTGATTGTATTTCACATAGTTGATATTTCTGTATCAATGTGCTGCAAAATGTGAAATATGTGAAAGCTGTAAGCGGCGCTGCCCTCTGGGTTGCGAACACGTGTGGCAGGTTTTGAGTCCCATAAAATAAACTTTAAAAAAGAAATTTAATAAAAAATAACTTTATACACATGTTTGACAGTTTGACAATGGTGACATTGACAACCAGGTTTTTCCAGTCAACCCATCATGACCTGATGAAAAACCCCAGGTTGCATTGCCTAAGGGTACAGTGAAGAGTATATCTCACCCACGTGTCAATGAAGAACATGTATAATACTGCTCGTGTCACCGTCTTGGCAATTGCTGCGTGACAAATTATTGAAGATTTGAACATACACCTCTGCATACATTTTACTCGATATGAAGGTAATAATAATAATAATAATAATAATAATAATAATAATAATAATAATAATAATTTCTGCTTTTTTATTTTCCGGATTTTCATTTCATGCCCAATGTTGTGTTGTATTGTTACACAATTTCTTGCGTTCAAATTTGAGCCAAATCTGATCAGCAGTTTCAGAGATCCATAGATCCAGAATTTGATCAGATCCAGATCCGGTTTATTTTTTTCGGTCATTTGCTGCGACAAAGTTTGAACCAAATCAGTTTTTTATGATACCGTTCTGGACATGTGCATGTACGCAAGCACGTACTCATGCACGTACTACGCGTTCACAACGCCTGCACGCGCACACACATACACTACTTGCTCACACATGCACGTCCACGTGCGAATGCAATACCATCTTACCATCTTACCATTATGGGACAAGTGTAAGAAACCAAAGGCGCCTGTAATGCTTATCTGGACCATAGGCATCAGGCTAAGAAATAGAAAAACCATTCCTTATTTAAAAAAGTGGGCAGGGATCCTGGAACAAGAATAAGGATTCGTCTAGCCAAATTTGGTGAAAATCGGTCCAGTGGTTCCAGAAGACATTTTAAATTTCTATTGTTTTTACTAAGGGAGTTTTTGGCCAGAAAAATCTAAAATAGCCACCGAACCGTTTATCTGCCAGTTTTGAAAGTAAAAAATGGCCCCAAAACCCGGGATAAAACTAATTTCTGCTTCAAAATCCATAAAAGAAGTTTAAAATATGGCCACCAAAATTCTGAATTCTGATTGGTCGATGGCTGTCATGTATATTATCGTGCTAACTTCTCTTTAACAAACCTAAACGGCTTCTTAGAAGTCACTCATATTTCCCAAATTTTCGTATGACCCATTCAGCAGTCAGTTCATGAGAAGTAGTTCCAGCATGCCGCTCGTTGAGCCGCAGCCAAAGGCATGCACGCCGACCGGGTCAGGCGGCCCTGCTCAGGTGGATGAGCGCACGAGTGGGTGATAGCGAGGTAGATGGGTGCAGAAGCTACACTCATCGAGCGGGGATTGTTGGGTGGCTGAGAGCAAATTACTTCCCTAAGGGGATTCGGTGAAGATTGTTAAAGATATTTCTAAAAATTGGACCAAATCCAAGATATCTGCCAGGCAGTGCCAGCCAACGTAACCGATCGGCTTCATTTGAACAAACTTGGATCCCTATCGTCAAAGGGCGCTTTCTACCAAAGTTGGTTAAATCGCTACAGCGGTTCCCGAGTCGGCATTTTAACTTTCCCTGGTGAAAAGGCGGAACTTGTTGTGTTGAACAAGTAGAAAATGTGCTCCGATTAAAACGTTGAATTTATACAGTTTATATGTAGAGGATTGTAGATTATTTAATATCGTCTATTAGCTAAAGTGATTAGCAGCTTGATAGTTATCCGGATTGCTAAATGACGAAGTCGGGAGAGCTCAAACGAAATCGAAAAAAATCTTCAAAAGCTGATAGCAGTAATCAATCTAAGCATAGCAGTAGTCCTAAACGCGGCCATAAGAGTCCAGCGAATAGTGATCGAGAGCAAATGACAGGTGTAAACAATGGCCAGTGCGGCGCTCGCCTGTATGACCAGGGCCGGACGAAGCAAAGGCATGACTCAATCACTAACAGCATTGACCTGTCGACAGAACGAGTAGTAGTGTCGGTAGTAGAATGATACCACCTCCCTCAACTGGCAGCCATTTGGCGATCCGTGGCTCCCACCGCCCTCTCAATCTCTGGGCATAGGGGTGCATGTGGTTGGTGTATGCCTCTAGATGGAGGCCCCCAGGGTTGCAGGTGGTTGGGGTAGGCCTCTAGATGGAGGCCCCCAGGGATTGAGAGTGCAGTGGGGGCCACGGATCGCCGAACGGCTACCAGTTGAGGGAGGTTGTATCATTTTTCTACCAACACTACTACTAGGGAAAATGATACCACCGCCCTCAAGCCAGAGCCGTGGTCCCCACCGCCCTCTCAAGCAGCGGAGACCATGGGGTACCACCTCCCTCAACTGGCCGCCGGATCCGTGGTCCCCACTACCCTCTCAATCACCACAGTCTCCGCTGCATAGGGTGCGGGGGCCACCACGTGCCCAGACAGGCATCCACAGGGATATACACACAAACAGGGACTGATCGCCACACATAATAGGGTCTGCCCGCCCATTTAGAGACAGGCATCCACAGGGATATACACCACCCACAGGTACTGATCGCCAGCAACACACATAATAGGTCTGAATGCCCAGAGAGGCATCCACAGGGATATACACCACTCACAGGTACTGATCGCCACACATGATAGGGTCTGAACGCCCATTTAGAGACAGGCATCCGCAGGGATATACACCACCCACAGGTACTGATCGCCAGCACCACACATAATAGGTCTGAACGCCCAGACAGGCATCCACAGGGATATACATCACCCACAGGTACTGATCGCCACACATAATAGGGTCTGAACGCCCATTTAGAGACAGGCATCCGCAGAGATATACACCACCCACAGGTACTGATCGCCAGCACCACACATAATAGGTCTGAACGCCCAGACAGGCATCCACAGGTACTGATCGCCACACATAATAGGGTCTGAACGCCCATTTAGAGACAGGCAACCACAGGGATATACACCATGAGTACTGTTACGCAGATTCACGCTATTGTCAAGCAATTCGGCCATAGAGGCTACTCTAAGGCCAAGAAAGCTGACCTGCTCCAGATGATCGACCAGGTCCATGCCGAGGAGTGGCAGAAGCGACTCTCCCGAGCAATGAATATGGGAAGGGTTCGAGTGCGTACCGAGGATCCTTGGAATCCCCACAAGAAAGCGCAGCGGATACGTGAGCATCGTCAGTTGGACGAGGAGGTGACTGCTAGCGTGCGAGCCAAGACTGTAGCGAGGCGGATGGAGGCACATCCACTGGAGCATTTAACTCTCAAACGCATGATCGTTAAGCAATGCTGAGGTCTGAGCCCAGCCCGGAGCATAAGGGGGCCGAGGTCTGAACCCTTAGCACTCGAAGACGATAGGGTGATGATCTTCCACAAGAAGCTCGTGGATGAACACGATAGGAGCAGCTCAGGACTGGGTGGCAGCAAGAGAGCAAGCCCGCCTCGACACAGACAATATCGATCGACCCAACACCAAGTGGGTTTTCATTCGATCAATCAACGTTGAGGTCAGGGCTGTCATCGACCACCAACCTCTGCTTCGAACAGGCCCACTCCCAGACTGGCTACTACAGAAGAAGAGTATGACTGCCCTCGACACCTACAGGGACAACATGTGTCTCTGGAGATGTCTAGCAGTCCAACGAGGAGTGAGAGCTGATAGAAGTACAGCTCCTGCACGAGAGCTTGCCACACAGTTCTACGGCAAGACAGTACCTGCTGTCCGCAAGACCTCGCTGGATCAGCTGGACAAGGTAGAGTTCTTCACCAAGATTGGGATCATAGTTTACGATTTCGAAGTACTCCTCCAAGGTATCAAGACTCATCCTAAGGAGATTCTCACGATCGAGAGTACTCACATACCTATCTCTGTGTCAGTTGGCTGCTCCTTAGAGGGCGCCACGAGTGAGCCCACTCACCTCTGCAATCCTGGCCCCAAAGAACTGATCAGAGATTTCATGCTGGAGATCCAACGGCGAGCATCACTAATCCGGACAAGGGTTAGGGCACAGTACATACCGACAGACCTGGACAAGCTCCCAAAGCAACAGCAGCGACTGATCAACGAGTGGTGTGACCAAGTGCCTGCACTGGGGTTCAACTCTGTGTGGTATGACCTGAACCTCATCAAGAAGTACTTTGTTGACCATGTTCCTCATAACACCTGAGCTACGGTTTCTCGATGTGCTGAACTACCTTGGCCCAGGAGTCGTGTACGAAGTATGGGTCAAAGCTTACGGGTGTACACAGCAGAAGAGCTGGCTCTCATATGAATGGTTTGACACACATGAGAAGCTCAACTATCCAGGGCTTCCTGACTACTCAGCATGGACATCTAAGCTCAAGTGTGGCTACCTCTTGACGCGAACATAGTGGGAACAGTGTAAGCAGACATTCAGCGAGCATGGAATGCCAACACTCGACTATGAAGCATCGACAGGTCAGAGGACAGCAGAGCTGATGGTAGTGGTGGCAGCTGCAGTGGGGACCACGTCAGGAGGCATGCTCTATGCACGCTCAAGCTGAATACCTGATGTGTTCGACATGCGCGAGGACGTTGTAGGCTGTCTTATATCGCCTGCACGTCCTGTTGTACTTTTCTGCCTCATGGACGAGATTCTGTCTGATGGTATCTATCTGCTGGAGTCGCCAGCCATAGATGGTACCGCCCTCCTCAGCCGTCAGGGAGGGGTATAGTTCTGGTTGCTTCCACCACTCTGATTTTGCCATAGTATACCTGGAGATTAAACCTGCATCACCTGCAGAATCTGCTCATGAGTCATAGAAGGGTTAATTTTGGAGAGCCTGGCGAACCATGCCAGCTTGCTGGTGTCCAGACAGACGTCTCTTAGACAGTTGTCATCCAGCACTATGTCTGGTGCTAGGAGCTTTCTGAGACATGACATCTGGAACTTCACCTTATGACCAAGATAGTAGGTCCGCCGCTGGATGGCTTTCTTGGTCTTACACTTTTGCGCCATCTCCTCTTCCCACTGTATGGCATCTGGCTCATCCTCGTCTGTGGCATCGTCCATGGTCTCTGCTACATCTGGCTCATCGGCGTCTGCCAAAGCTCCTGTGTTCCACTTACTCTCCTCCAGGAGGGCCTGCCAGTATCGGGAACCTTCACTGTTCCTTCGCCTCCTTGCAATGCTCGCGTTCTGTTGATACCAGCTCTCCCGCTGTAGGCGCTCTCCCGCTGTAGGCGCTCTCCTTCTTGTTGCAGGCCCCAGGCTGCGAGCCTCTGTGCCTTTATCTGTGCAGGGGTCATGAAGGGGCAACCCTGTAGCGGGCTCTTCATCATCTCAGCAAAGGTCAGATATTCCTGGTGTGATATCATGTCAGGGCAATGAGTAATAAGAGTGTAAACTCTAAATTTGCGTCCTATACCCCATCCGTGATGGCATATATGTTTATGGAGAGGCTGTCAAACAGGTGATTTACAGGTGTGAAGAGGCTAGGACTGATAGCTTTCCATAGGTTGCTGTTGGCACCTGGGAGATACTCTATCACGTCCCGGCCGACTTCTACCAGTGAGCTGCTGTGTGCACTGCCCGGAGGTTGATGTAGCACATTGGCGTGTATGTATGTTGTGCCCCGCTGGGGCACCTCGAAGAGGACCCATTCTACACAGTACTGTACCACCGGTCTCCCCTCCAGAGAGGGCGAGATTACATTCTCACCACCGGAGAGCATCATTCGGACAATCGGCATGGTTATATGTTTATATATAAACTGTTTAAACCCTCCTATAGCGTGCTATGGAACCCATATTTGCTCACTCGACTGGTCTTCCTGACCTGGCAGATGTGTACGCAGTTGATGCTGCCAATGTAGAAGAGAGCGATGGCAAGTCATTCGCCCTACAATACGAAGCAAACTCAAAGGCATTCTTCCTCTACCCCATTGGTGGTGATGGGGTGTAGCTGCTCATAGACCTCAAGGATGTGTCGAAGGAGCGCCTGGGTCACAACATAGATGGTCACAAGATTGTGTTTCGGTATGATTTCCCAAAGAGGAAGTACATCCTCGAGCGGTTGATTGAGCTCTCAGATACAGAGGTGGCAGACATCAACACCCTAAATAATGACCACAGCTTTCATCTGGTCAAACCCTATTCGAGTGGCGCCCCGCCGATGACCCATGACGGTCTGCTATTGACCCTGGCAAAAAACCTGCAGTTCATATTTGAGAAGATTGAAGTGTGGTACCGCGCTGGACCTGGGGGTGACTGGCAAACATGGTTGCCCCTATATAGGCCTCCCGCAGTCATTGACATTCTCCACTGTTGTGAAAAAGGATGGGACAGGTCGAAAGCTCTACAATCGGAGTTCATCCTTTCTCACCTACATAGGTGAAGGTGTCTCCCTGACGAGGGTGGGTCACCGGATCAGGGTTACAGGTGTAAATCTCCTGCTGCATCGTCCATTCGATGAACCAGAAGAAGCTGTTAACCTCCAGGAGGGCATCACTGGTGTGTCACATGTCTCCAAAGTCAAGGGTGCTGTTAAACTGATTCAGCGAGTCGGACTCACTAGCCCGCAAACGACTCATATAGTCCTAGAGCTACGTTTCTTAGCGGTGGCAGAGTGAAGCAGCTAGCCCCTGCCCCTGAGGGATGAATATCACTATCGATCCGGATGGAACAGGGCTCGATCTGGCACAGATATTTCTTGAAGGGTTCACTCTGTTCAGCTTAACTCTTCATACATAGCTATGAGTCGCATCATACTGCTCGTGCTGGCGTCTACAGCAGTGGCACAGGGCGCTGAGACTGCCATGATATTGGATGTCAAGTGAGCCCACTTCCGAGATGACTCCCAGTACAATCCTCGGGTCGACCCCTTGCGGAGAAACATTTACAACCGCTTTCCCCCACGTAAAGAGATCAAGTCTGTCTGCCACTTCTATGGGGTGGAGAGGGTAGGCCGTGGTTGTCTGCTGGAGACCCCTGCTCAGCACCAGATTCTCTGCGTAACATGTGAACATGCCAGAGTCTGCCGTGGTTCACATGCTAATCACTTTAGCCTCCTCCAGGTGTGCGTTGTCAAGCTAGATGGAAGCCCATATTGGGGTCCCATCATGCCGATGTGACTCTGGCAGAGACTACGTGTTTGTCTGAGCCTACACAGAATAGAGATTGAGAGAGAGGCCGGCCCTTCTGGTCTGGTTGACCGGCGATCAGTGGTGTATATCACTGTGGAGGCGTGTCTCTAAATGCGCGTTCAGACGTAGGGTCGGAATGATACTACCTCCCTGGCAGCCGTTCGGCTATCCGTGGTGGCACCCGTCTCAACAACCTATGCCCCCGGGATTGAGAGGGCGGTGGGGGCCACGGATCGCCGAACGGCGGCCAATTGAGGGAGGTGATATCATTTTAATACCGATACTACTCCTGAACGACCGGTAAGCGAGCAGATTTTCTGCGCAAACCACCTACTCTATAACTCAAATCACTGACCACTTACCTAGTCGATCATCGACGGGACCAATATCTAACACTAACACCTACAGTACAGATAATATAAACTCGCACATGTTACAATTCCAACACTGAGCAGGACAACCATCATCTATAAATCCAATTGTCGATACAACGATTTTTCAGGCTCACTCCACATCTACACCTACTACGAACAACCCAGCATTAGCAGCAATACTAAACAAACTATCATATATGGCGAGGCAAATGAGAAAACTTGACATATTAGAAAACGTAGAGCATAAATTAGAAACAATGCAAGAAAACATGCATGGACTACGCGTAGAAATGGGTGCTATACGAGGAGGTTATCAAAACAAACGCTAAAGTAGAGACTCTTGAACGTGCAGTATCCTACAGTTCATTAGTGATAAGTACGACGGTGTGCACGTTGAAACGAAAAAGATGAAAGAAGAATTCCACCGCACACCCCAGCATCTCATAGCGGAATCAGAACAGCTTAAGAATAACGTGTGCAACCTCAGGGAATTTTGCGACGAAACGGTGGCTTTTGTGAACTCCCTGAAAGACCAATGTGAAAACCGATGAGAATCAAACCTAGACCATAGGCGGCGATCCATGAAAGACGATTTGATATTTTCTGGGTTGTCGGAGGGCGATGACGAGAACACTAAACAATTAGTAAAAACATTCCTGAGAGAAACAATGAAAATAGAACAAGATATAGAATTTCAAAATGTCCATAGAATTGGCCCAAAAACACAGATCTAACAATAACCGACCGCGGACTACAGCACCCCGACACAGCAACCTGCTCAAGGCAGACGGCAACAAAGTGATCTCCCATCAGGACCAGCAAATGTACACTGGGCGAATGTTCCCGTACTCACAATTAATGTATTACTCTCCTATTGCTTTTCGGGTCATCCACGATAATGCGATGCCGCAGCCGACGACGACGACGATGATGACAGGAGAGGGGATGAAATAAAGGCTCGCTAAACCGTTAATCTCCTCAAACTTTTCGTTCCAGGTTAAGAGGAGGTTAACAGTTCAGATTTACCTAAATACACAGGAGTGGAGCCATTTTGAATGTGCGGTGTGGGCGGGGTCGGAGGTGACTGGTCTCATTTCTCGTTTCTCTTTCGTTTTGTTTCGTGTAAGAAGCTAGAAGAGAAGACCTGGTGAAAGCATGGTGGTAGTTGAGAGGAATGGTTGGGGTGGGTAAATGGGGGTAAATGACGACGGTATGGGAATAACCATGAATATGGTCTGTTAATTCATTTATTAGTATTGTTTAATCTATTTTATTAATGGCTAACTGCTATCCGACAATGAAAGTGTTTGAAGGAGCTGTTTCTTTTCTTTTCCTATTCTTTTCTGATTTTTTTTACATCATTTTCCTCCCCTACATCTCTATCTCTCTTTCTCTCTCTCTCTCTCTCTCTCTCGCTCTCTCTCCTCTCTCTCTCTCGCCCTCATCCCTCCTCTCTCTCTCCTCTCTCTCTCTCTCTCTCTCTCCTCCCTCGCTCTCTCTCTCTCGCCCTCTCTCTCTCTCTCGCTCTCTCTCTCTCTCTCTCTCTCTCTCTCTCTCTCTCTCTCTCTCTCTCTCTCTCTATCTCTCTCTTCTCTCTGTCTCTCTCTCTCTCTCTCTCTCTCACTCTCTCTCTCTCTCTTCTCTCTCTCTCTCTCTCACCTCTTAATTATCTCTCTCTCTCCTCTCTCTCTCTCTCTCTCTCTCTCTTGCGCTCTCTCTCTCTCTCTCTCTCTCTCACCTCTTAATGTATTCTCTCTCTCTCTCTCTTCTCTCTCTCTCTCTCTCTCTCTCTCTCTCTCCTCTCTCTCTCTCTCCCTCTCTCTCACCTCTTAATTTATTCTCTCTCTCTCTCTCTACTCTCTCTCTCTCTCTCCCTCTCTCTCACCTCTTAATTTATTCTCTCTCTCTCTCTCTCTCTCTCTCTCTCTCTCTCTCTCTCTCTCTCTCTCTCTCTCTCTCTCTCTCCTCTTAATTTATTGTCTAATTTAGTATTCACAATCATTGGCTGCTTATAATAATTATGTATGGAGAGGGCAAATTTAAGTTGACAACTTGTACCCGATCCCATTGTGCAAATGTTACAATGAAATACGTTTAAATCAAATCAAATCAACTGGCGTGCGCCCACAACACACCACCCATCACAACGCACGATGTATGACGAATGGCAACAGAGAGAGTTTCCTCCACTACCAGTAAGGGCGGAACAAATGCAATTTACTCAAGCCGGTAATGGATGTGCAAACGGCAGTGTAAATAAAAGCTTGGTGTACGTAATGCATATACATATTACAAGTAAGGATAATGACAAAAAACGTCAATGTTAATAATACTAATAATAATAATAATAATAATAATAATAATAATAATAATAATAATAATAATAATTCTATCAATAATAATCGTAATAATAATAATAATAATAATAATAATAATTGCTACCCAGAACCGTCACAGTTATGAAGGTGCTACCCTTAACAACGCCTATACTATGAACGCTGCCGCGCAAACAATTGCCACTACGCCAACTAGAATTAGAGGCTGGCAATACCCGTGGGTCCACGTGCAACTGTCAACGACTTTAATAATACTCACTACTACCCCCCCCCCCCCCCCCTACTGCTGCCATGACTAACATTACCACTACTGCTACTGCCACTACAGATGTTGCCACTACCTCATACACTACTGCCATTACTGATATCACAACCTACTACTGCTGCCACTACTATAACAACTACGGCTGCTACACTACTGCTGATGTTGCAAATACCTCCTACTGTACAACCATTGTTAACCATGCTGCTGCTACCACTAATGATACAACAACTACTGCTCTTACTGCCCATACTTACCACCACCCCCCCCCCTACTTTTGTCCTGACTACAGATATTATTACCTCTACAAACTCTGTTGCTACCACTGTCACTACTGCTATTACTATTACCCCTTCTAGTACAGCCAGCGATGCGTCTACTGATACTGCACCTATTGTTATAGTCACAGATGCCTTTATCACTGCCCTCGATACTGTTACCACCGCTTCAACTGTAAACGGTGTTGCTAACACCATAGAATTAAACGAATACGAAGACGACAGCGGTAACGACGTCAGTGTAACCAGCAACAGCAATGATGACAACAACAACGACATCCAAAGCAACAACAATGGCAGCGACGACGGCGACGATGATGATGATGATGATGATGACGATGACGACGCTATTGAAAACAAAAATGACAAGACAAGCGCCGCCAACGACGACAGCGACACTGAATTAAACATATGTTTTCTAAAATGTATGTGGAATACAGACCAAATGTCCAATATCCAGAAATGGGCGTGTTTGTGCGACGGTTTGATATACTTGGATTAGCGGAAACAAAGCTAGACGAGTACGACACGGTGGAAATAGATAGCTATATGGTTATGCTTAAAAACAGGACAAAGTTCCGACGCAAATCTGGGGGTATTGCTCTGATAGTAAAAAACAGCTTAGAAAAGTCCATCCAACAACTCGACTCTTATACCGAATATGTCCTGTGGGCATCTATTTCCAAAACTATAACTAAACTAGATAATGACATTATAATAGGCTATGCATAAATTATTTTCTAAATATTCAACACTGAGTATATTTCTTACATCATACAGAATTTGTCTCTAGTCTGCGAGTGTATTTTAGTTTATCTAAGTGATAAATCATGGTTTTCAAATTCGGTCAGTACATCAATTTTTATTTGAAAACATGAAACTACCTGCAGTATGAAACGTAGTCGCTCCGACTGCTCGATAGTATTTAAACACAATACTATTAAATTTAAGTACTATTGAAAATTTTTTATTGCTTTTACTTGTCAAAGATTTTTAAGCACTAGCATTAAGTGTCATTGCAGCAGCTCAATAATAATAATTATAAAGCTAGAATTCCATTAACGCGTATGCGTATCCGAATTTTTCTTTCGTTCCCATTACAAATAGATAGTATGATTCCATATGTCCGTATGCGTATGCGAACCCTGTCCGTATCCGAATCCGATCGCTACATGTAGCGATTTTATTCGGATACGGACAGCATTCGGATGTGGGATTCCTTGAAAATGATGTTTTCATTACGTCATTCAAGGGCTTCCCCAAATCGACACTATTATTCTGTACATGTGTTCCAATATAGAAGATAAATTCATAGTAAGGCGCTGGAATGTGAAACTCACTGAAAGGCTGATAGACAATTTTAGAATATATTCATGCTAGTAGTAGTAATAGTAGTAGTAGTCCGATTGAATAAAATCACTACTTCCTGATACGCGTACGTACAAATGGGATCACTCATTCGGATACGCATACGCGTTAATGGAATCCTAGCTTAATAATAAAAATAATAATAATATGAAAACATGTTTTGATAGTAAGGAGTCATGGTAGATATAACTTTTGCTTTTATATATTTTGTGCTTTTACTTATTCAATATTGCTATTTGTTATTTCGAAGTTCTGTAACATTTAAAAATTGACCCAGATTTGAAAGTTAAATAAATATTGTGCTCCTTACATTATCGTCTTTATTATTGTAATAACTTCCATCTTTCTGCAACCCATTAGTGTAATGATTTACTCCAACTTAGTGAGTTGTGATTCTGCGTGAGTATGCATGAATTCTGACAATGGCCTAGTAAATGCTCTGTGGTGTCTGTCCGATAACTTAATCAGTTGGTCAATGGCTAGTCCAGGTACGGATTTGTATGGCTGGATGTCGAGTTAAATGTGTGGACCACTTAGGCGCTATAATGAGTGGATGAATAATTCGAAAGCTTAATCACCGTAACTGAAACTCATCTAAGCCATTCAATTTAATCACTTTAATATCTCAAATTCAACGTAATAATTATGTACAGTAAAGAAGTCTGTCAAATACTTTGAAAATAATTTAACTTGGTGACTAGGCTGCCATTGGTCTTCTAGACAACTTAAGTTTCTAAATATTCAAATGGATATTTCTTATGTTTCATCAAAGAGCCTTGTATTATTGATGGAGTTGTAAACGTGTCAGTATGTAAGAATGTGTTGGGTAGTTACTGATCAATTGTGTTTTAAGACAGCAACAGCTTCTGCTTCGTGTTGTTTTGGATAATAGCAGGTATCATAGGTGTTTCTGGCTTAGCACCAATGTTATATATATGAAAATTATGCTGTCAATTGTTATGGCTTCAACAATTTTAATTGTATAGGCTGACATAATTTTACGGTATAACGGATAAGGTCACCATAATTGTGTTACGGTTTTACCGTTATTTTACGGTATGTCCACCATAATTTCTACGCCGTTTTACCGTAATTTTACGGTATATCAAAATACGGGTTACCGTAATTTTTACGTTATTATCGTAATTTTACGGTATATGAATAAAACGGTATACCGTAAATTTAACGGTACTCTACCGGCAACTGGGCTGCCGGTATTTTACCGTTAAATTTACGGCCAATTTTTTACAGTGTGTATATATTCCCCCGGAGTACTGCCATACTCATCCCTGGAAGCGTTTGAAGAACTCGAAAGAGATATCACCAAATTTTCCGCTAGATCAAAAGTCCTAATGTAAATGGGGGGGGGGGGGGGGGGGACTTCAATGCAAAAACGGGGGAATTACCCGACTCCGCCAATTTTGATGAGGAGCTACTAACGGTTGCCGAAATTGTTTTCCAAGACCTAACAAATACGCCACAATTTAGCATCCCGGAGCGTGTATCTCAGGATAGAAGCCGGCCAAATGCGTATGAGACTACATGGGCTGTGTAAAAATACTACGTATATATACAAAATGGTAGAGTAGGCGATGATGCTAATATAGGCAAGGTTATGCGTCAACACATCAGCCTCGTTGACTACGGATTATCCACGCATGATATCTTTCAATGTATATCCAAATTCAATGTCCTAGACTTCTGCCCTATACTGTCTGATAAACATTACGCACTAAAGCTAACGCAGATATAAACAATAATAAACTAAAACTTGACCCCCAAGCTAGAAATAATGACAACTTGTCAACTCCCAAGAGCTGGAAAGCCGACAAAATAAGCGAATTTGTTCAGCGCATAGAGAATCATTGAACGCTGATTAATATATATGCCCAAATAGAAAATGGTTCACTAACCGCACACTCCATAAATGATATGTTTGAAGCTCGGCCAGCCAAGTATTTGGTGCCACGAGAAAGACTCATACCAACCATAAGCCCGGAATACAGCTAGAATAGAATTAAAACTTAATAGGACGGATATAACTAGACAAGATGACGGATTTATCCCCCTATTTAAACTACTTATCCCGCTTTATGCAGACGATACAGTTATACTAGCGGAGAGCGCAGCCGATTTACAACAGGCATAAGACGCCTCTGGAAACTAAAAGTAAATGCAGATAAAACCAACGTCGTCGTGTTTGGAACCACCAACGCATACAGTAGGAAGCTAAAGTTCTATATGAACATGAAGGAGCTAGACATTGTATATAACTATAAATACTTAAGAATATACTTCTCTTACACTGGACGGATGCTTTATGCTGCCGAAAGCACATCGCTGAACAGACTAGCAAGGCTATGTTTTCAGCAAAAAGAAAGGCTAACAACTAGACCTACCAATTGATTGCCAATTAAAGCTATACCATCAGATGATAGAGCCAATACTACTATATGCGTGTGAAATTATTGGAATTGAAAAGTGCAATGTCCTAGAAAAGGTAAATTTAAACTTCCTTAGGCATGTTCTAAGTGTTAAACACACTACCCCGAAATATATGATATATGGGGAACTTGGGGAAATACCTACAAATGTTGTCAGAAAATAGGACAAAAAGTAGTGTAGCTCGGGTAGGGGGGGGGGGATATGCACTGGTCCATCATGTTTCTCTACTCCATTGCACCACATGTACAGGATGAGCAAGAGGACTGGTAAGCTACGATTATTGGGGTTACGGATCCCGCATCCTGACTCTCTAGAAGGTACAAAGACCGGCCTCTAGAGCCGGTGGAACGATCACGTGGGGTCGTGCGACCATTGCTGCCGAGATTGAACCTCATGGTTTCGACCTAACTGTTCGTGTCATCGGTATGTCAGTCCAATGACTAATTTAAAAGTCTGGACATGATGATATAATTAAGAAAGGTAATAACACTATACAACAATGCTACTCGTCTGATCTGATAGTAAATGGGCAAAATAATACAGTACATAGAGCTACTTGGTGTCCTTTCTACGTGGTCTCGCCGAAGGTACCACACGGATTCGTAAATCCGCAGAGGTATCCCCGCAAGGGAGCATCGCAACGAGGCTGGTTGAATAGTTTAATATGAACCAATTATACCCCTAACACACACAAAATATTATTGTTGCTAGAGGAAAGTGCCTTGCGCAGGCCTCCGTCACAGGAAATGCATTCAACGCCGAAGTGGAGAAAAAGAGCTGGCACAAAGGGCCACTCTTTTGTTCAAACAAAAAGCAAAGTGCTGGTCAATCCTAGTGAAGCCATAATTAATGTGATGCACACTGGTTTACGTGAAGACGGGGCGGATGATTTCTTAGGAATTCATAGGGCCCCGTCTTATGTAGGTCCAAAGATACTGTATTGGTAGTTGCTGCTTTATTTTATGTGGCCCTTCTGCTACATTTTAACCCACCATTTAGTTATTAGATACGGTTCCAAGCTTTAGCCGCAAATGGCAGGGATTCCTACCTATTTTTAGACACATACATATAACTGACGAAAATGCCCAGCTTCCCGAAGGTCGCCCCGCATAGCATCGTCCTCAGAAAGACAGCGTGCATACATGTTATGAAGCAATAGCTCCCGAATCATATGACGATCTGGTCACCATTGCCCCATAACCACATATAACATCACCAGGACAAGTTACAGTTCACATAAGCAATTTGGAAAGCGCAATATCATTTATGGTGGTGGTAAGAGACAGATATCCATCGCTAGTGACCTTCCCGTGAGGGTGTGGTGGGTTCTAAGACCTCACTCAGACTCTACAACGAGTTGGATGTAGATCTGCGTCTCGTCCGTCACCCGTGTGTTATGGAATTAACATTTCACCTGTCATTAGGGTTATGTTCCAGAATGCCCAGAGATGCATTGCAGGCCGATATTACATAATATACTTTCTTTTCGCAGTGCTTCCTACATTGACGGGGGAATCTAAACTAACTGGTATCCGAAGATAAGGTGTGTGTGCGTGCGTGCGTGCGTGCGTGCGTGCGTGCGTGCGTGCGTGCGTGCGTGCGTGCGTGTGTGTGTGTGTGGAGGGGTGTATGTAAATCGACACTTTAGTTATCACCGCTCGGAAACCCCAATGAGTCGGATGCTGCCAACGTGTCGATTGGCAATCCAGACAATTATTAATCTATGAGGCTGGAGGAGCGCAGAAAGAGACAATCACTCGATATTAGTAAGAGGCCCTTAGGTAATTGGCCAATTTTACACAATCTAGCCAGTGTATGGTGTTACATATCCACTACAACCAGAAAGGAGGCATACACAATGTGTCTCTTTACGGAGAGATTGTCCGTAACTACTTTAAACCTATCCTATTGAGCTAGAATAGCCAAGTTTAGTCGGTCACATGTCAGGCTCGAGCATGGTGAGCATAATCAGTGACCTCAGTGTAAAATTGATACTTTTGGAATATAGTGATGCGGATATAATGTTCCTGTATAGTATTACCTAGCGTTCTGCATCCTAGAGTTTTCATATAAACAATACATAACAACTAGGATGGCTACTTGCCATATACATACAATAACTAACTAATACAATTCTGACAGTATATCAGATCATAGGCCCTTATGGTGCTTGTTAGTTGTAAGCACACGGAAATAGGGATAATATATACAATAAGAAACAGAAAGTATAAAAATGTGGTCGGAAAGACCGGGTAGGTACCTATTAGTCATCAGTACCTTTTTACGGAAATAATGAAATGCACAATAGTATAGTTACTTGAGTACCTATTGGTCATCGGTACAGTAAGAGTTCATAAATCACGGAAATTGATACGCTACGGTTGAGTAGCACGAGAAGGCACGATCCTGAATGCAGGGAAGATTTCTGCAAGCAGACCGTTGATGCGGTTCACTCTCAAGACGGTGAAGAAACACAGTTAGAGAAAGATGTCCACAAGACAGTCAGAATAACTGATACATAATTTACACAGTTTGTTATAAAGTTTCTGTCTGGCGACGGCAGTTTGAAAGTTGCCCATTAAAATGGAGGGCTATAGTTGTAATTAAATATGCATGTACATTAAACTGAGTACACAGTGCGGGATACGTTGCATAGCTCTTGTTTGATACAACTTTTCAGCGTGGTCCGGAAGATCCGGCGAGTTAACTCAGCTCTATATCCTGTAGAATTACATTGGGCCCGCAAGGCCCATCCGCAGGAAACGCCTCTGTGAAATATCGGAAATGGGAGTTCGTATATTAATTTATTTTGCCCCTGGATGGCTATCCGGGAGCTTCCAAATTCTATCGCGGATGTCCAAGACTGCTCACCAGCGCAGGAGATCGCAATTCCGAATGGCACTGCTGTGGTGTAGGTACCACGGTCAGTTAGCAGTTCTGTCGGCTTCCACGCCGAAGTGCTCTCGATTCTGGTGTGTGTTGTAATATTTGAGGCGTTTATATGCTAGTTCCCAATGCTAGGGTCTAGACTCACGCCTGGCCATGCTCTCGATTCTGTGTGTTGTAATATTTGAGGCGTTTATATGCTAGTTCCCAATGCTAGGGTCTAGACTCACGCCTGGCCTTTATGGTTTCTGTTGAATTCTTGTGAATTCTTGTGACGTCGGTTTGTGCATTAGCTTGTGTCTCTCTCTGTGTGTGTGTGTGTGTGTGTGTGTGTGTGTGTGTGTGTGTGTGTGTGTGTGTGTGTGTGTGTGTGTGTGTGTGTGTGTGTTGATCGTTGTCTCTCGATTTTGTCTCATGTTGCTGTTCTTTTCCATGGCTTTTTTTTTTGTTGCTCCTCATGCTTGGGCGTGTGTAATGGGGATGGCCTAACCTGGACCTAACAGGGGTGGGTAAGGGATGGGGTAGGTGTTGGGTCGGGGGAGGTGCGTACGGTCTTATGACCTGATGCACCCAAGGGGGGGCTTTAGGTCAGAGACCTCCCGGCCCCTTTGGGGGAGTGGGGAGGTTGGGGTGTGGGGTCTTTCGGGTCCTGGGACCCATTTGGTCTTCTGGCCATCATCCGAGCAGGCACCAGCGCGCACTTGTTTGATTTTGATTGGTTAGGTAGCCCGTATGGTGACTGTGTCCGTCCGAGGACGAACTCGGTCAGTCATCCGGGTTACATCCCTCCATAGTCCCCTCGAAAATTCCGAAAGATTCTAATTCTAGCAATTTGGTTTTGGTTTTGTAATCCGTATGTTGCGTGGTTCCATCCGAGGAGGGATCCATTCAGCATCCGGTTTACTTTGACTATGCCGAAATTTCTTGCCTACCTAACCCTAGCTCACGTTCACACAGTGATGGGCACTGTATGACGGGACCTCAGTTTAAAGTCCCATCCGAGAAGACTGATGCTCTCGATTCTAGATTTCTGGCTCATTTTATGCTACTCGTGACATCAGAGGCAGGACGCTCCAGCCAGTCAGCGGGCGAGCCGTAGCCAATCAGCGTGCAGCTGGAAATGGCGACGTGGCGATCACGTGAATAGCGCATTCCCCATTCATTTAATACATGCACGCGCTTACGACGTCAAGGCAATATTTTGAAGATAATTTAAGTGAGCCATTTAACGATAACTCGGCCATTTCGGGTCCGATTTAAAAAAAGGTAAAACGTTCTGAGTTCCTCGTTTCATTCCGGTCCTGATTGGTACCAAGAATGACGAGAATAGTGTGATATGAAGAAATCACCAGTACCAACTCGGTACACTATATGCATACACTCTCTCACAATACTGACACTTGTTGTCAGGGAAGATCTGATGCTGCGCGCTACGCGTTCTTACAGACCTTTTAACGAAACCTCTCTTATAGGCATTTATACACGCGTACTATCCTACTCAGGATGGCGTGCTTGGAACGTACCTGGAGCGGTCGTCCCGTACCCAGCATAGTTGGGATGGTTCGTACCTGTTCGGTCAGGCAGGGTGCTTGCTATATCTATATAATAGTTTTGGATTTAATCGTCCATGGGGGTCTGAATCGTTGTCCTCAACATACACGGCTGATACCGTTAGCGGGTTGGTGCAGACTTCATCGGAGTCTCCATTAAGTAAATGACAACAGTTACAGGCTGGTGTACATGGCTGCTGATTGGGGAAACAGACACAGCTGGTGTTGTATGAATTGCAGTTGCACACAAGGTCGTTCAATAGCTCATGTGATTGAGTCATCATTTTAGCACTCATGCAGAGTATTGTTTGCGTCTCTGAGATAGCCATACATTATTGCGTCAGGAAGTTGCTGTGCAACAGAGTCCGCCTCTCAGCATATCATCAACTGATATGTATTATGAGGTACACCCTGATAAAAAACCGTCTTCAGTAGGTGGGAGTTTCTTCGCTTCAACCTTCTTCGAAGCTTTCACACAGCATAGTTTGTTCAAAGAATCGCGACCAGCTTTCCTAGAGAGGGCACCGACAAATAGGGTGCACGCTGATTTTTCCATTGGGGTGGGGATGAAGGGTGGTGGTGGGGTGGTTGGGGGATGGGGTGGTGAGGGGTTGTTGCTTTTGCAAAAGCTGTCTGCTTTTGCCTTCTCCCTTCTGCTATCGAGTGTTCTAGCTATTGTCTGATCTGATTGTATTAAACGTGCAGGAATACAGACGACCTCTAACCCCTTAGCCTGTGCAGGATACGAATTGAGGTCACGGGGTCAATTGGTGCATACTGGAATACACATTTTCATCAATAACTCTGCAGTGCAAGAATAACCAAATCGATAACATATATTCATATTGCGGTTGGTTAAAACTAAATTTTGTTTCAGCTCAAAAGTTCAAATATCTTGATCACGGGCTTACTAAGTACATTCCGAAATACACATTTTTAGCCACGCAAATAGGTAAAATCACCAATTTGTCACATTGATCTTATGACTGGCTAGAAACATTTTTACGCCCAATTTTACAGAGCAAGCTTGTACGGAGATGGGAAGATATTATAGATGCCGTAAACTAGTTAAATGACACTGAAACTTAAAAAAATTAAAATACATTCCGAAATACACATTTTTAGCCAAGCAAGTAGGTAAAATCACCAATTTGTCACATTGATATTATGACTGGCTAGAAACATTTTTAATTTGGAGTAAAAAGGTAAAAACCCATGTCACGGGGTCGCTTAGTGCATACCCGAATACACATTTTTGTCGATAACTCCGATAACTCCGCAATGCAAGAAGATAAAATTTTGCTCCAGGTCAAAAGTTCAAATATCTAGGTCACGGGGTCATTAAGTGCATCCCGAAATACATATTTTAGCCATAAATCTGGAACGCAATTAGGTAGAATCACCAAATTAAACAAGTCCTTTCATATTATAGATCATTAGAAACTATATTGGCCGATTGCACATCTATGGCTCAGCTAAGCCTAAGTTACCGGCTGGTGGGGGGGGGGGGGGGTGTCAGGTAATCGCGGTTTAAACCTTACTTGAGCCGAGATCGACTGAGAAGGACTTATCTTGCAGATTGGCAAACTGAGTTTGGATTACGCGAACTAAGCTCAATCCCGACTTCGTTTCTGATTCAGTCATTTTCACAATGTATTCTAAAGCAAAACGCCCAATTTTACAGAGCAAGCTTGTACGGAGATGGGAAGACATTATAGATGCCGTAAACTAGTTAAATGACACTGAAGCCTTAAACATTTTTTTTAATAAAGTCAAATATGCTTATATTAAAGGCATTGATATCATGTCATGTTAGGTGGCTGCATTATCAGTAGCAGTAGTAGTAGTAGTAGTAGTAGTAGTAGTAGTAGTAGTAGTAGTAGTAGTAGTAGTAGTAGTAGTAGTAGTAGTAGTAGTAGTAGTAGTGACAGTGGCAGTGGCAGTGGCAGTGGCAGTGGCAGTAGCAGAGGCAGTAGCAGCGGCAGCAGCTAATTGTAGTTAACAACATCGATTTGGCCCGTTATAATTAAATAATCTGCCATTCACTACGGTGATCTTAGGTCTGAACCCGGTCTCTAGCAGGTTCAAATTTTACAGCAATCTGAGCGAGGTTTTATGTAGGCCAAGCTCGTGAGCAAACAGACGCGAGAACTTAGCTACGCTTAATCCCGGAATCACGTTGAGTGGGACTTGAGCTATACGTGCGCAATCGGCCATATGAGTTTCAGGACAAAGCGTCAAATATCTAGGTCACGGGGTCACAAAGTGCATATGGAATACACATTTTGGCAATAACTATGGAATGCAAGAAGATAGAATCACCAGATTAAGCAGACGCCTTCATATTGCGACACCATCTCCCTCGAGTGCATTATTATTATTATTATTATTATTATTATTATTATTATTATTATTATTATTATTATTATTATTATTATTATTATTATTACTACAGGTTTCCTATGTTTGGCTGTTCCTGTTTGGATCGTGTGTGTACCTAAGTAGCGTACAAGGGTGTGACTTCGAGAATTTTGTGAAACCTGATAATTGGGATGTTGTACAAGTCGGGTAAATAAATTAATGTATTTCAGACACCAGTCGATTTTTTTAAATCTCAGTGTTAATTAACCTTTCCAGTTTTATCAATCAATCGCATGACGTCATAATCAACTATGTAAAGTGAAGGATGACGCCATAATCAATGACACCATGCATGGCGTAGATAAGTTCGTCACCATTGCTTAATTCATGACGGACTACACGTTTTGTTGCCCAAATCGTATGTCTTTACCATTTAATAAAGATGCTGTTAAATATGTTTTAAATAATTTGACTGGGCTGTTGCTGTCATAGGCAGCAACAGCACCCAGTCAAATTATTTTCAAAATATTCAACGGTTTACCTGTATAGTTTTCTTGACGTTGATAATCATGGGATTCAGGGATCGATTAATCCCAACCTGGGTGAAGTGTGGGTGGAGCTTAGCTAGTGATGGGCGGGGCTTAGCTAAAGCTGGAAAGGTCTATTAACAGTTACAGCGTCATAAAATCTTAAGCTAGTTGCCGCTTCATTAGTGCCTTCTATTGATGATCTGATGAAATGAGAAATACATCCAGACAGATGTTATAGTGAATGTAATGGATGGATCTGATCTGGCTAGAGCCTGAGCAACTCTTTAACCTTCCAATTTATTCAAGAATATTTCAATTTTATCTTAGAAAATGTCCATTTGCAGACCAGGAGAAGTCTATTTTTGAAGATATACCACTGGAATGACTGGCTCGGTTATCGAAAACTTCCAAAATTCACTGAAAATTCACCAATATTCCCTGAAAATTCCCTTGGAAATTTACCAATTTCAAAATTTCCGAGAATTTTGCACCCCTACTCTTGAGTGATGTACATTTTCAGGCCATGAGAAGACAATTTTTGAAAAGTTAGCACTAAAATTTTTGAAAAATTATCACTGAAATGACTGGGCTCGGTAACCGAGCCAATCATTCTAGTGGTAAAATTTCGAAAATAGTCTTGTCTTGGCCCGCACATATACACTGGCAAAGCAAAAAGTTGGATTTTCAAGCCGAGCAAAACGTGTGGCAAGTTATTTTTTGTAAATTTCTGTGGCAAATTTACACATATTGTCTTCTCTAAATGGAGATTTACTGAGTGAGAATTGCAATTTTCTTTGAGATATCTAGAGCTTTAAAGGGTTTATTGATATTGATAAAGGTAGCATTTTGAGCTTTTTGAGGCGCTGTTGACACAAGAGGTGTTAAGCATTTAAATAACTGAATTTAATGCTTAATTTGTTTAGCACAGTCAGCAACACTCCTAAGTCAAAGCATTATATTTTAGGCTAATGGAGATTTTGTGATTTCTGACCACTCTCTTCTAGCCAGACAGTGTCGCCTTGCTCAGCAACTATTTGGCAGCTCGTGTCGATTGATGGACGGAAAGTCACGAACACTGTCACATACACGGAATGCGCAATGTAGTATGTATAAACTTACAGCGCCATTACAAGGCTAACAATATTTGAGATTTGTTCCGATGTCGTAAATTCCCATACACTATATAATTTTGCTACAGTCCTAACTGTGCTATGTATATACAACAGCAGCAGCAGCAGCAGCAGCAGCAGCAGCAGCAGCAGCAGCAACAACAACAACAACAACAACAACAACAACAACAACAACAACAACAACAACAACAACAACAAAGACAAAGACATCTACGACGACAACTACGACCGACATTAGGAGCACCTCCGATACACACCTCTCTACTACCACCATAGTATAAATACATATAATAATAATGTCTACCCCATATACCGTGTAAATGGCCTGGGTGAATAAAGAACCCCAAAAAGAAAACTGTTCCACACATATGAGTACACATCACAAGTTTTGTCAATGGAGGGATCCGATTGGTCACTCAAGTATATGACGTCATAATAAATTATTTCACTTGTTAGGTGACTTAACAATAATAATGACGTAGAGCTCTATCACGAAAATCGAAGTCTGTCACGAGTGTACGAATTGTATATCTTCGATGAACTTACGATTTTGAAAGTAATTTGACTTAGAGCTGTTTGTTACCAAAGGCAAACTAGTTTCAATATAGCAGCTTACCTTGAAATGGGGATTCTGAGAATTGGGGATTCAATGTATATAAATCAATTCCAACGCTCGCAACGAGTGAACATACCATAGCGAGAAATGGATCACTCCATTCAACATTAACGCGAGGTTAACCCTTTTATGACGAAACCGGCCCAAGCCTCTGCAGTAGTCGTGAGAAATGTCCATTGGCAGGCCAAGTGAAGACTATTTTTGAAAATAGTCTTCACTTGGCCTGCAAGTAGACATTCGATAAGCAAATATTTTAATTTTTTGACAAAATTTAATCACCAAAGGGTTAAAGGAAAAGATCAGGGAACTAACATATGCGCTTGAATGAAAGCTTTATATAATAATCAACACCACCACCCAACCCCCACCCCATTAAAAAAACCAGAAATAAATCTGACTAATTAGGAAAAAGCAGCTAATCGCTATTTATGTCACTCTGGCGGGAACCAATTAGTGACGCTGCTGGATCTATACGCTCTGGTTCATGCCGAGTGAATAAATAATACCCGCTATAGCCGGTCATATAAGCTCAGTTATATTCGCGTTAAAGTGCGCCGTGTCTCATTAAATATAGAACCTTTTGCACGAGATATGAGATGTCTGGTGATTTCTGTTCAATTTACCCAGCATGCAATGCTACCCAGCGTGCAATGTTACCCAGCATGCAATTCCCTGACTCCATAATCGTTCTAACTATTGAACGTCATATTCGTTTGGTCTATTGTCTGCACAAGCCAGGAGTTCTCAAACAAAACCAACCCGCATGCACGTGCAAATAGTCATTTGTACCCCCAGCTCTGGAAGCGTAAGTATGCACCTAGGACATATTCACGGCAGTGCATTCGACAGTCTGTATTTCAATAATGTTCAGTGAAAGTATGTTAATTTCCAAGAGAGAATAGGGGACTCTTATATATACTGAACCAAAAAAAGTTTAGCAATTTTGATAAAAACACTAAATAAATATAATTTTGTAAAAAGAACGATTTCATTCGAAAATATTTTAATTTTGTGTCCAATTTGCAATTTGAAAAACCGTTTATTGTCGGCCTAATGCCAGCATCGCGCCTCTAACGTAGCGTCATTCAACGTAGGTGTCCAGGCAGAAAAATGTTCTGGAGGTGTCAGTGCTGACTCTTGCCGAATGTGGCCGTGCATTGTCCTGTTTGAATAAGAATCCTGGATGCTGGTCCATAAATTGAATCATGGCAGGGGCGATAACCTCGTCATAGTAACGCTGAACCATCAAGTTTCCCTGAACGATAACACGTTCTGTTTTGCCCATTCCGTAAATTCCAGCCCACACCATGACACAGCACCACCAAATCTGTCATGCTGAATGATCTTATCTGCATCATACCGTTCTCCCGATCCTCTCCATACACGATGCCTACCGTCTGCAACATCTGCGCAGAATCTGGTTCCATTGTCTAACACGATGAATTCTAGCCCATCTAAAGTGGTTCTCAATGTGACGTTCTGTTAGCAGAACAGCAATGACTGGACGGCGTGCACTCAGTCCAACAGCATGGAGGCAATTACGAACAGTTTGTGAATGCACTCTATTGCCAGTATCATTCTGCAAATCGCGGGCCAACTGCGTCGCAGTTTCGAGCCTGTGACGTCATGATGATGTCACTAAGTAATGATCTCTGTGTTGTTACTCGCGGCCTACAAGAATGTGGTCGATCTTGAACACGCCCAGTTTGCTGCACACATTGGCGGGAAATGGTCAAGGAATTAACATTGTGGTGTCAGGCAACCGCGCGAGCACTCTGGGCAGCGGCAAGTCTTCCCATTGCATCATGGCGCTGATTTTCGGATAACCCTGGGAAGTGGCCCATCTTAGCAGGTGTAAACATTATTAACGTTTTCAGTTCACGTTGGTTATCTGTTTGGGAATGTGGTAGCATTTCACCTACGCGACGCACAAATTTTGACCCGTGCATGCAAAATGCATTTTCACACACATGCAGTAAGCGCACCAGCGTGAAAAAACAAGAAATGATTTTGATTTCATTATAGACAGCGAGGCATTGTGTTGAATTACCTGCAAATTTGAGTACAATAGGGCGCAAAGTTTTAATACAGCAAGCAAAAATTTGAAGTTGCTAAACTTTTTGGGCTCAGTATACTTTGACAACAACTTGTGTGAATAATAAATCTAACTGGTTGCTCATCATTTTATAAAATAATGGATAATGGACTTTTAAACAAAGTGTTGATATTTCACACTTCTAGTGGATCACTGATTGGTTGTTCCAGATTGTACAACTCTTCGCATGAATAGAACAGGTTCTACTCATCAGATCTATCGGACATGCCCCGCTTTGATCGGATGGCTGGTTGATTTCTAGGTTGTATCTTACGTTGCATGCGATAGATCTGATCGTGTAAACTCGGCTTACGGCACCAACACCATTATCAAATTGTTGCCCATGGAGTCACATGATGTTCAATATTGCTAGCTAAGTAGAGCGAGTATATGGCCAAAATACGCTTTGTCTGCACGAATGAAATATTTAGCCAAGCTAGTGTGTGTATGTTTCTCTTCAATCAATGTATTTCAAACAATGCACACATCTGTCAATGAAACTTACACACTGTTTGCTAATCATTCATTCTTAAGGAGAAAGCGTATAGGCCTGTGCTCACTCTACCAATATATACTGAACCAAAAAAGTTTAGCAACACTGAGAATATTACTGTATAAATGTTATTTAACAAAAACAATAAATTGATTCAAATATATTATATTATACATTTTCCAATTTGAACAACATTCTCTTGTTACTGTAATGCTAGCATCGCACCTTTAACACGGCATCATTCAACGGAAGGGTCCAATTAAAATAATGACACTGAGCTGTCAATACCGGTTGTGACCTCCGCGCGCATTAACCACCACCGTACATCGCTTTCTCATGCTTCGAATTAAGCACCTGATGTCACGAAGTGGAATCGCATTCCATTCCTGGAGCAGTGCAGCTTCCAGCTCCCGCACGTTGTGAAGATGTGGATGGTTCTCACGCACCATACGGCCAAGAATGTCACACACGTGTGATAGGAGTCCGGTGATCGCGCTGGCCAGTCCAACACCGGAACGTTGTTAGCCTCAAGGAAATCATGGTGACCCTAGCTGTATGAGGATGGGCGTTGTCTTGCTGGAACATAAAGTCTGCATGATGCTGCATAAAAGGGATGACAACAGGGGCGACAACTTCTTCACAGTAACGTTGAGCCGTTAAGTTTCCGTGAATCACAATAAGATCTGTTTTGCCATTTTCATGGATTCCAGCCTACACCATGACACTGCCGCCACCGAATCTGTCGTGCTGAATGATGTTGGCTGCATCATACCGTTCTCCTAAACGCGTTGCCTACCATCCGCCACATCCACACAAAACCCTCGGCTCATCACTGAACAAAACGTGGCTCCATTGTTGAGCACGCCATCGCTGATGAGATCTTGCCCATGCAAACTGATTCTCGATGTGACGCTCTGTAAGCGGAACAGCAAGAACAGCCGCGGCGCAGTCTCAAAACTGTGACGTCGTGATGACGTCACTAAGTAGCGGTCTTCTCGTGGTGTTGTTGCTCTCGGTCTGCCAGATCGTGGTCGGTCATTAACATGTCCAGTTTCCTGCTCACGTTGGCGGAGACGGGAAATGGTTGAGGCGTGAACATTAAAATGTCGAGCAACAGCGCGAACGCTCTGCCCAGCAGCGAGTCTTCCCATTGCTTCATGGCGCTGATTTTCTGGTAGCCCTGGGCGGCGGCCCATGTTCGGTAGGGTAAACTTTTAAGCGTTTTCTGTTAACGTTCGTTATCTGCTTTTGCAATATGGTGAATTTTTGCCTTCGCTACCCGCCAATGTGGGCCAGTGCATGAAAAATGCATTTTTACATGCAGTAAGCATGCGGCCGAGAAATGCAAGAAATGATTTGCATTTCTTCATGATAAGCGAGACATTACATTGACGAAACATGCCTGCAAATTTGGTTATAAATGGACGCATGGTTTTAATACAACAAACCAAACTTCACTGTTGCTAAACCTTTTTGGCTCAGTATAGTAAGATATTGATTCTGTGTGCGTGTGGCTAACAATTGGACAATGTCAGCAACAACTTAGTCAAATTCCTCTTCAAATACGTAACGACAGTTGACTGAACCTTATGATGATTATTTTAGAATATATAGACTGAAAGCTTTTGCAGCAACACTCTTTATTCAAATTAGTATGAAATATGTAGCAGGTAGTACCCACATTACCTAATAATTATTTTGATAACAATTTAACTGAATGTTGTTGCTGTCGTTGATAGCAACAACTTTCAAGCAAATTATTGTAAAAGTATATAAAAACTTTCGCTATTCTCTCCTGGAAATTGAGACCCATGCGCTGTACAGCATTGAAATACAGTCTGTCGAATGTACTGCCGTGAATACGTCCTACGTGCATGCTTCCGTTTCCAGAGCTGACTGACAATTGATTATTTGCACGTGCAGGCGGGTTGGTTTTATTTGAGAAAATCTCGTCTATACAGACAATAGACTAAACGAATATGGCGTCCAATAAGTACAACGTTTATGGAGTCAGGGCATTGCATGCTGGGTAGGTTTGCATGTTGGATAACATTGCATGTTTGGTAAATTGAACAGAAATCAACATGCCCCTCATCTCGTGCCCCCCAACCCCCTCCCCCCCCCTACTTCATGCATGTAAAATACTGTCTAGTTTTGAAATAATTTGAGTCACACGAATTTCAGAATATTAAATGGGCATCATATTGCGACCTTGGAAACCTGCAGTGTATTTTGAAATCATTTTGATCGAAACTTGTTACTTCCACCAGAAAAAGTTACTTTCAAATATTACGTTTTCAAGAGAATCAATAGTGAATTAGCTGCAGCTAGTTAATCGCTAAACATAGGCGCCTATAGAGAATACTATTCGTACCGCTTACAAAACTCTATTCAGGTGTGCTTTCGTTATATTCAGGCAGGTCTACACTGTATTCCTGCACACACAGTTGACACACGACTGGGGGAGACGCACCAGCACGGTCACTAATTGGCTCCAAGCGCTCCTAGATTTAGTAAATGCCTTTTTCTCAAATAATCCCGATTCATTTCAATTTTTTACCGATGGAAGTTTATTTAATATTGTATGAAATTACCAATAAACATCATTTGTTATTTCCCTTTCCCCTTCCTTTAACTGTCTGCCTGTTCAGCCATGCTGAATTTATGCAGACTACATTTTCCATGGGTTTTAACGTGGACATGTTAAATTCTTTGGAAAAAGATTTGACTGGTGGTGATGGTGGAGGCGGTTTTGGTTGTGGTGGTGGTAGTGGAGGTGGTGGTGGAGGTGGTGGCGGAGGTGGTGGAAGTGTTGGATGTGGTGCTGGTGGTGGAAGTGTTGTGGTGGAGGTGGTGGTGGTGGAGGTGGTGGAGGTGGTGGTGGTGGAGGTGGTGGAAGTGGTGGAGGTGGTGGTGGTGGTGGTGGAAGTGATGGGATGGTGGTGGTGGAGGTGGTGGTGGTGATGGAGGAGGTGCTGGTGGTGGTGGTTGTTCTGGTGGTGGTGGTGGTGGTGGTGGCGGTGGTGGTGGTGGAGGAGGTGGTGGTGGTGGTGGTGGAGGTGGTGGTTGTGGTGGTGATGCAGGTGGTTGTGGTTGTGGTGGAGGTAGTGAAGGTGGTGGAGGTAGTGGATGAGGTGTTGCAGGTGGAGGTGATGGTGGTGGAGGTGAAGGTGGTGTTAGTAGTGATGGTGGTTGTGGTGGTGGTGGCGATGGAGGAGGTGCGGGTGGAGGTGGTGGTGGACGTGGTGGTGGTGGTGGTGGAGGTAGTGAAGATGGTGGTGATGGTGGTGGTAGTGGTGGTCTGTTTATAATAATATACCATAATCTGTAAATGCAATGCAGTCTCCTTTAACACCTCTAATGTCAACTCAGTAATCGTCAAATTGGCCAAAAACAACATCTGCAGTCGTCTTGAGGAATGCCCATTTGGAGGGCAAAAGAAGACTATTTTTGGAAATTTAACACTAGAATGACTGTCTCGGTTACCGAGCCAGTCATTCCAGTGGTAGATTTTCAAAAATATTCTTCTCGTGGCCTGCAAATTGATACTGACTAAGCAACAATTTAGATTTTTTATTACGATTAACCCTTTAGTCGCCAAGCTGACCAAAGCCATCTCTTTAAAAACTATTTAAGGTAAATTTACAAAAACAGTTTTCTCTTGGCCAACAAATTGTCATTCACAAAGAAAAAATGTAATTTTCTTAAAAAATCTTGACAAATTAAAGGGTTATTTGATAAAAGTAGTTGACATAAGAGGGTTTAACCCTTTAGCCCTCATATCAGCCAAAAACGGCTTCTACAGAATATCTTCGAAAATTTACGACTGGAATAACCGAGTCAGGCATTCCTGTAGTAAATTTTCAAAAATAGTCTTCTCTTGTTCTGTAAATGGACGGTTTCTAGGGAAAAAAAGAAGTTTTCTTGGACAAATTCAGCTGTTAAAAGGTTAATTAAGCCTATATGTTTGTTTTTCATCCTAACAGTGGGTGTGCCTGTAGTGAAATCCTCTTGCCTCCTGACCATATTGACTCAAACGTGTGTTGCCCTGACTATGGATTGCGGTCAGTGCATTTGGACTGCGATATTATGATGGAGATCCGCGTTCCGTGGGACTGTTGGTGTAGCCCTAGTTCTAAAAGAAAATAGTTATGCGAATTCTTAAAATGAGCCTAATATAATTATAGAGCATCCATTTATAGCTATACCCTGTCTATTTCTATCTCAGCTCCACCCATTTTACGCGCATTGGTATCGATTTGAAACTTTAAAAGCAGAATTCTCATAATCTTAAACATCACGGTAAGCTGTTTGATATTAAGAAATTAATTTAACTGGTCTTATTGCTGCCTATGGTAGCAACAGCTCTCAGTCAAATTAGTTTCAAAATATTCAACAGAATGCCTATTAAATTGTAAATTCACCAAGACCCAATTCGTACACATTGTGTGACGGACCTTTCAGTTTTCGTGACGGAGATATTTGATTGTGACGTCAGCCAACACGTGACGTTTTTATGGCGTCAGGAACAATGCTTGATTGACAGATCGGACCGGCCATTAAGGAAAATTTAAACGTAAATCCTACGTATAATTTAGTTAGTGAAGACATCGGGCTACTTAGTGTTGACTTATTTACACCCTCTTGTGCCGACTTGTCGTTTATAATGGTAAAACCGGCAAATACTGCCTCTGCAGTTGTCTAGAGGACTGTCTATTTGCAGGCCAAGAGAAGACTATTTTTTACAATTTAGCACTGGAATGGTTACCGAGCCAGTCATTCCAGTGGTAAATTTTGAAAAATAGTCTTCTTTTGGCCTACAAATGGACACTGGATAAGGAAACATTTAGATTTTCGTGACCATTAACTTTTTAATCGTCAAGCCGGCCAAACACACCTCTTAAAATCTGTTTTCCTAAATTCCAGTGGTAAATTTACAAAAATTTCTCTTGGCCAGCAAATGGTCATTAACTGAGCAAATATTTAAATTTTATTTTAAAATCCTGACAAATTAAATGGTTAATTGATAAAGGTGACTTTTTGAGCGCTTTGAGGCGCTGCTGACACAAAAGGGGTTTTAGACTTGATTAAATGTGATTTAATTTCATTGACAAACATTTACTTTAGCGAAAAATAAACTCACGAATTATCTGATTAAAATGCAAATCACTAAAATTTGTCATGTTGTTGAATTATCAAAATATGCGTGCGTGCGAATGACAGTAACAGTTCCCATTCAAATTAGCTTCAAAATATTCAACAGAATTTCTGGCCACAACAAGGTCGGCCTGGTGGTCTATTACTATTTTCACCTTGAGCGAGATCTTCCGGATGGCCTTAGGTTGCAGATTTACTTAGTAGTGAGCCTGGTGGCATATTGGGTTTGGGAAGCTTGATATGAATGTTATCCAACAGCGTCGATGAGGTGGTGTGGCATGGCATGAAAGCAGTCTAGTGTCTGAATGATTGGTTTGGAGATGTTATCACCGATATACTTAGAAATGTACTACCGACGTTGTCAGCTCGATATGCATGTCAATTTTTGAGGGCCTTAATTACCCCCAGTTGTTTCGATTGCAGGCCTAGGGTAAGTTACATTTAAATGTAACTAGTTACAATTACAGTTGCATTGGGATATGTCAGTTACAGTTACAGTTACATTGGACTATGTCTGCTACAGTTACAGTTACATTGGACTATGTCAGCTACAGTTACAGTTACATTGGACTATGTCAGTTACAATTACAGTTGCATTGGACTATGTCAGTTACAGTTACAGTTACATTGGACTATGTCTGCTACAGTTACAGTTACATTGGACTATGTCAGCTACAGTTACAGTTACATTGGACTATGTCAGTTACAGTTACAGTTACATTGGACTATGTCAGTTACAGTTACAGTTACATTGGACTATGTCAGTTACAGTTACAGTTATAGTTACATCTGTTGAGCAATTTCAGTTACTTTACATAATGTAACTAAAGTTACATTTCAGTTAAATTAGTTACTTTGACTGATAATTACTATGAAGAACTACACGAACATGAATGTCATCATAAAAAACTGTAATGTAGTCAACTAATTTGAGATATATAGTAGAAACAAAATACCACTATAACCACTGATATATAGAATATTATTGACAGAACTGAATCCATTTCAGATATAAAATATGAAACCTGCTGAAAATTTTCAAATCAATTTGACTGAATTTTGTTGCTACCATATGCTATGACAAATTTCATTCAACTTGTTTCCAAAATAATAAGATGCTTTCGTTGTAAAAATGTGCATATATATTTGTTCCTCTCACCCTTTCAACCATGCAGGTCAGATAAAAAAATTCACCTTTCCAGAGTACCCACCCGTCATATGACGTCATAATGATGTGTAGAATGACATCATAATGAATGACGTCATGAATGATGTCGATAAGTACGTCACGAACGCATATTTGAAGACGGTCTATGCGTTGTTGTACAAATTGTTTGCTTTTACCATTTAATAAATATTTTGTTGAATATTTTGAAACTAATTTGACTGGGCGCTGTTGCTGCCATAGGCAGCAACAGCGTTAGAGCATTAATTTTCTATGATAAGATAATCCACCATCTACCATGGGGCAATATAACAGTTTCCAGTGAAAATAGCTTCGAAATGGCCATCAGCGTTGATGCATGCTTAATGTAAAATAAGAATTTTAATATTTTGAAAATAATTTATTACTTTCATATGTTGCAATGACAAATTCATTCTGATCAGATAATCTGCTGAGTACTTTAAACTAATTTTATTTTCTAAAGCTGGTGCTTCATATGGCAGCAATAGCTTTTTTCAGGTCGGATTAGTTTCAAAATATTCAACAGCTTTTCCAGTACACTAGTTTAATTCCACAGCCTTTATAAGTGTCTGCTATACCAAAATGGTTGAACTTTATCAATAGCATTGTCCTTTGGTCTTTATCGCCATACCTAAGTGAATTGAATTTGGTGTGAGTATAATTGCTGTTCTAAGCTAGCCTAATCAATAGCATATAAAGAAAAGAATAGGACATGCTGTTAACACATACTGTAGCAGATTTTAACTTTCTTTACAATTCAAAGTTTGGTGTTTTTAATCCTCTTAACCCTTCAACAGTAAAGCTGGACAAAACACCTTTTGTAGTGGTGTTGAGAAATGACCATTTCCAGACAAATAAAAGATTATTTTTGAAAATTTACCATTGGAATGACTCGTTCAATAACTAAACCAGTCATTCCAGTGGTAAATTTTCTAAAATAACCTTATATTTGTCTGGAAATGGACATTTACTATGAGAAAACAAACATTTAAAAAAATAAATTTGAGCTTTAACAGGTAAGTAACTTAGTTCCATAACGATTTAGTAAACAGCCTGTTTCTAAAGTAGCTTAATGTAAAATCTGTATAATCTGTACCTTATATTTGTCTGGAAATGGACATTTACTATGAGAAAACAAACATTTAAAAAAAGAAATTTGAGCTTTAACAGGTAAGTAACTTAGTTCCATAACGATTTAGTAAACAGCCTGTTTCTAAAGTAGCTTAATGTAAAATCTGTATAATCTGTACCTTATATTTGTCTGGAAATGGACATTTACTATGAGAAAACAAACATTAAAAAAAATAAATTTGAGCTTTAACAGGTAAGTAACTTAGTTCCATAGCGATTTAGTAAACAGCCTGTTTCTAAAGTAGCTTAATGTAAAATCTGTATAAGATTTTGATTAACGGTTATTACTGCCTGATATACCAATAACATTCAGTCAGATTATCATTGCTAGCAAGCATATTTTTAGAATAATAGCATTTAGTGAACATCACATACAGATATAGAATGGGCTAACCCTTTAATTGCCAAGATTGGTCAAGACAATCTAACTTTTGGCCCAGCAAATCTATTTTGCAGGCTACAAGATTAATATTAAAAATTTTACCACTGGACTGACTGGTAAATTAAAAAAATACATATCACTGATGCTTGGAAATAAAGCTGATGGCCATGGCATCAACACTTTCCAGTAAAATTAGCTTCAATATATTCAACAGCTTACCTGAATGATAACATTGAAATTGGGATATTGACGTATCACATGTATAAGAGTAACTATGCTGCAGATTAAGAAAATCATAATGAATTTGTTACAAAAGTTTGAAATGTAACTGAAAAGTAACTGAAATTTCAGTTACTTTTGCAATGTAACTGGTTACATTTCAGTTAGTGTAACTGAACAAATTCTTCAGTTACAAGTTACTTCAGCTACATGAAAAATGTAACTAAGTTACAGTCAGTTACAGTTACAAGTTACAGTTATCCCAGCCCTGTTCGATTGGTGTCTGTAGGAGCCCCTGGCGGGCCTAAAATGGTGTCCCAGTACTGGCTCGTCGTCTGCATTCGCGAACTGGCTCTTAAGCAATTCTCTTCTTCTCCGCCTCCACCTGGTTGGTGTACATATGAAGTTGCCTCCCATGCTATGCGCAGAAAGCGGTGGTGGTGACCAGCAGCTCTCAGAGCTCGGCCAGCATAAACGTTGTACGACAGTTATCTGTGTCTATGATGTCATCTGCCAAAGAGTAATTTAGGGTGACAATTTTTTCAGTTCTATCAAGCTTAATAATTACCCAGATAACGCAGCTTACTGGGCCGATACCGGGCTGATACTTTCAGTATCGGCCCGGTATCGACCCCGCATCGGCCCAGTAATCTGCGTTATCTGGGTAGGTGATATGCACAACCTTGAAAAAACCAGGGTAAATACCCAAAGGCACGTCAAAATATCGAAGACAATGATCGTCAATGCAAACTGTCACTGCCAAATACCATCGGTAAGACCGTATCACCTAGATTGGGTATTCTCTGACCAGTAGTGGACAGATTCGACGAACAAATCCCTGATAATGCATGCAGGTTTCTGGACGACTTCTGGGCCCAAACGGCCAGCTATTGGCCCAGTAGCGGCCCAGTAATCTGCGTTTATTTGGAGTGGCTCATCGCGTTCCATTATCTGTTGGGATGAGTTTATAGTCAAGGCCATCGTACTAGCTAGCACACACCCAGTCGCCCACTCACACAACTTCGCAAGACAAATCGCGGGAGTCTGACCGGTGGTGCCAGTCCTGTGCAAGATGACGATGGGTCAAACAGAGAAACATACACTATACCAATAAGTAATAAGCACTGGAGCATGGGCTTACATGAATGAGGGTGGGTGGGTGGGGTGTATGGGTGGTGGTGGAGTGGGGTCCGATCTGTCACTCAAGTATATGACGTCATAAACACATAACGAATTACGTCACTTATAGGTTGACGTAAAAAATCGCGAATATTTTGAAATGAATTTGGCGCGGAGCAGATGCTGTCATAGGTCGGCAGCAACATCCCCAGCGGCAGTCAAATTATTTTCAAAATATCCTAGGATTCTAAGAATTGATGGTTCAAAGTATATAAATCGATCCCAACGCGCGCACAACGTGGGAAGAGATTCGCTAGAAATGGATTCCTCTATTCAGAATATCAACTAACGTCGAAAACAAGTAAATATGTCAACAAGAATAGCACACATGCAGAAAATAAATAATAATTTAATTGTAATCAGACAAAGTACACAATTAAACAATATAATTATTTAATAGTACCCGGTACGACTGAAATATATGTTTACTTTTAGTTGTTCTCCACGAGGTCTGCAAAAGCGCACTGTTTATTAATATAGCACCAGTTTTCGTGAGAAGTCCATGTGTAAGTTTAGGACCCTCGTAGAGTAGCTACTCGGGTTACAAGAGTAGCGCCTAAACTGCTAGAATACGTACTCTAGTACCTACTCGAGGCTACCCAGCTACGAACGGGTTTGTATCGAAATCAATGTAATTTAAAGACCTGGTACACCAACCGTCTTCTATTTGAGGGTAGATTATTTACCCTAGAGTATGTACAGGAGTTTTCGACTAAACTGGCCCTAAATTCGAAATATATGTTGCTTACCACACGCTCCAAGACATAGTGTAATTAACAGTGTATACTAGAAGCGTGTTCATTTGAACACAATTGACAGAAACAGATAAGAAGATAAGAAGCTAAACGGAAGATTTAGACAAGAGAAGATATTGAGGCCGACAATGATGCCACAAACAAAGTTACTCCTAGCAATGTGGTAGTCTAGTTACGGCATAAGTGAACGTTATTAACGTCTTATAGGCCCTACTAGGCCTATTCAAACAAGAGTTAAACAGTAAAATATATAATTGCATTGAATTTGGACGCTTGCTGGCAAATAACGTTTTTTTAAATACAGAAAAAAGCACGAATTCTTAAAAATGGCAAAGTCTTTCAGCAAATGTGCATTGCAATGTTTAAAACTAAGTCTGGGAAAAGGTTCACCATACGCCGAGTAGGCCCTATTATTTCGGAAACTCTGATTCTGACATTTTATGTAGGCCCATGAAAGAAGTAACAAAGTGGCAGAAATAGAGGATTTCAAAGTCAAATTTATGTTTCTATTTCGTATCAAATGTAGTTTAGTCAGATATATTTGGGAACTCGCCATTGTTCATTCCAATGGAGGAATCCAGTTTTAGCTATACCCCGTCCATCACGAGGCAAGCTCCACCCACACCTCGCTCGTATTGGGATCGATCGATCCATGAACACCCTGACTATCGATTTCCCGAAAACTATACAGGTAAACTGTTGCATATTTTGAAACTAATTTCATTGGGCGCATGTTGCTGCCTTTCATCATGTTTATTAAACAGACGTACAATTCGTACAACAACACTTAGTCCGTCACCAATTATGCGTTCGTGACGAACCTATCTATTACATTTATGACGTCATTGATTATGACGTCATCCTAAAGTCACGTACCCGATTATGACGTCATATGATTGGTAGATAAACTGGAAAGTTCCATTGGTATCTTAATAAACTCCTGTCATTAATTACCCTCGCCCAGTGAAGGGAAAATCGAGGGTATTGCCTGCCTGCCGACCAGCCGGCCGGTCGGTCAGTCAGTCAGTCGGTCGGTCGGTCAGTCCGATGCTGGATTTAAAAAAGCCTACTGATATGATTTGTCTCAAATCTTATCACAAAGAATAAACTTGCCATGCAAGAGGGTTTGCATCATTTGACCCTGATCCGGATAAAAGAACCTTGATCCAGATCGGATCAAGTTCTGGATCTATGGATATCTCGGAAACTTCTGTTCCGATTTTGCTCAAATTTTAACACAGGAAAGGGTGTGACCATACACTAGGACACAGCTTTGGGCGAGGGTATGTAATCTCTGAATGCTCCTGTTTGCTATGAAATGGCAACGAGTTTAAGATTCTATTGAGGGCATGATCTATTATTTCAAGTTTTCACTTTGAATTTATTGAGAGTTCTGCATGTCTAGTGAGCAACAAAACATAATGACACACAGCATGTTATTGTTTCAGCTTTGAATTATTACTAACTGATCCGTTACAGTTTCCGTGCCTTTCACTAAAATATATACACATATTTCATTTTACATCTTAACGTTAATAAAATAACGTTAACCATATATCTAAAAAGCGTAGATCGCTCATAACCCTTCTCAAAAGCGGTATTTCAAAGTTCAATATATTGTCTCCGATCTTGTTTATATGAGAATATCATATTACTAACAAAATCATACTTCTGTTTGAAATTCCATTCCCGAAGAAAATGTCAGATTAATCCACCCAACCAAATTTTATTTGCGATAAAAATATATAAATTCAGGTCATGAGTGTGTGCTTCTGCATCTGCTTGTTAATTACTAACTATTATGCTACTGTAGAGAGCACACGGCAACGTTAGAAACATTCTTGTTTGGTCTCTCTACTATATAGAATGAAGCTACCATACGATGATAAATACCCTAATAACGCAGGTTACCGGGCCAAGAGAAGATAGTTTTAGTAAATTTACCGGTGTAATTTGCAAATATCGGTTTCTGTTGTCATGCAAATGATTATTTCTTGTAATCACTTCAAAGGCCGTTTCGCCGGCTTGGCCATTAATGGGTCAATGGTCATGGAAATTACAAAATATTGTCTAAACAGTGTCGATTTGCTGACCATGAGAAGGGCATTTTAGAAAATTTTCATAGTCTTACCTCATATAGCAGAGATAAAATTGACAGAAAACTGGCAAAGTGGCTTTAAAAGAGGACTCGGTTGTTCCGACATTGTCTGGATGTAATGTATGTTAAGTTGTTAACATCGGTAGTTCTATTAAAGCATCGGGAAAACTACAACATGGAAATTGATGTGTCACAGGTAATGGGGGATTCCAGGTTATCCATCCATCATATAACGCCATAATCAATTACGTGACATGTAGGGCGACGTCATACTCAATTACTTCATGAATGACGTAGCTAAGTTCGCCAGGGACGCTTAATTAATGACGGACTAGGATTTGTTGTACGACTTGTATGTCTTTACTATTTACTAAACATGTTGTAGAATACTTTGAAACTAATTTGACTGGTCGCTGTTGATGCCATAGGCTGCCATAGACAGCAACAACGCCCGGTTAAATTAGTTTTAAAAATTCGACAACATAGCTGTATAGTTTTCTGGAACTTGATCGTTAGGGAGTTCAAGCCCGATCGATCACAACACGGGCAAAATGTGGGTCGATCTTAGCTAAAGATAGGCGGGCCATAAGGGGAACAACACGACGATATGGTTTGTCACTAATGCTCGTCAGCTTTGATCTCATCGCAGCTCTATCCTCTATCGCTGGACACTCAGCCAGAACAACCCCTCCCCTCTCAAAGCTTGACACGCCCCTTGAGATTGAGTATGCAGATGATTGTGATTTTATCAAAGAGGGAAATGGTCCCTACATCAAATTTAGTAGTTTAGTCAGATATATTTGGGAACTCGCCATTGCTCATTCAAATGGAGGAATCCAGCTTTTATAGCTACGCCTCGCCCATCTTTAGCTAAGCTCCACCCACACTTCGCTTGTGTTGGGATCAATTTCCATGACCTCAGCAGCGTACCAGTCAAATTAGTTTCAAAATATTCAACAGCATGATTATTAAATAGTAAAGACATACAATTCGTACAATCTGACCGACTATTAAGCGTTTGAGCTGGACTAAATCGAATCATTCATGACGTAATTGATTATAATGTCAGCCTACACGCCAAGTAGTTGATTAATTACGTCATATGATTGACAGAGAAACTGGAATCCTCCATAGGGCAACCCAGCTGAAAGTCACAGAGCTCTTCGTGAAAGAAGTCCAAATCGTGTTCACACATGCATCCCTGTCTCATGAAAAAGGAGAGGAATGATGAAGTTATTTTAGTGGGTATGGGTGGTTGGGTGGTGGGTAGGAGAGGGTGGGATTGGGTGCGAGGAAAAAGCGGAGGGAGAGCAACATATTGAGCTCCCTTCTCTGCAGGACGACAATAAGCATTGCACATCGACCATTAACAGAAAACATTGCCTTCCATTCCTTCTGAAACAGGGTTCCTACAGATTTTGGAAAATTCAATTCAAGGTCTTTTCAAGGATTTTTATCAATAAAAGAATTTTTAGGGATTTTTTAATGTACGGCCTCATTTACCTATGCATATTATGAAAAAACAAGACATTTGTTTTATAGCATATCTGTTTCTGTTGGTCTGCCATAGTCATGGAAGTTGGACAATGAATTTTTCAAGGAAATTTTCAATTCTGGTTAAATTCAACGACTTTCAAGGTCTTGAAAGATGCAATTTTTTTTCAAGGGATTTCAAGGTTGTGGGAACTCTGTAAGTGATGTGGATTCATGGTTCAAATGGCCCCGTGAAAAGCAAGGTGCGCATACACGTGCTACGTGTGTGTGCGCGTGCGTGTGTACGTACGAGCGTGCATGTGTGCGTGCGTACGTGCGCGCGTGCGTGCATACGTGCGTGCGTGTGTATGTATGTGTGTTTTTCCAAAAGCCTCGATTCTTCTCATTGCAAACGCTTAAATGCCATCACGAATCACCTTAGTTGCAAAATGATATCAGAAACATACCGTCCTTTAATTAGAAACGGTTATTTATGTCGAATTGAACAACCGTATCCGTTTGCCATTCTGTTCTGTATCTGTAATTCCAGCCACTGTGGGCTCACCCCTGAAGTCAGGGTAGATATTCTTCTTCTTCTTCTTCTGACATCCCTTTTGCGAGGCACCAACCTTAGTGCTCGTTGTCGGCGATCAAGTATAATATTTATCAGGAGGATCAAGGTTTATGTGATAATGCACATAATTAACAGTACATTTAGATGATGTATTGTCATATAAAGACAGTGCAATTTGGAGGGCTCTGATCTCTCAGTCAAGTATCTGACATCATATTCAATTACGTCACTAGTTAGTTGACGTCACAATCAATTCATAATGAGTTAGTGACGTGTTATAACTCCACTTTGAGACAATCGAAAAGTACACCTACACCAAGTGTAAGCATGAAGGAATCCAGTTTTAGATATGCGACGCCCATCCCTAGTCAAGCTCCACCCACACATCGCACGATTTAGGATCGATCGATCCCTGCACTCCCTGAATTTCATTCTTCCGAAAGAAAGATAAGCTGTTGACTATTTTGAAACTATAATTTGACTAGAGCGCTGTTGCTGCCAATGGCAGCAACAGCTACCAGTCAAATTAGCTTCAAAATGTTCTACAGCCGGTTTCTTAAATAGTAAAGCCATGCAATGCGTACAACAACACATAATCCAATGGACATTTCCATTTTTAGCTATGCCCCGCCCATGACTAGCTAAGCTCCACCCACACCTCGCCGTGTTGGGATTGATCGATCCCCGAATGGCATTACTATCGATTTCCTGAAAACTTTACGGGGAAGCTGTGGAATATTTTGTAACTAATTTGACTGGGTGCTGTTGCGCCCAGTCAAATTAGTTTCAAAATATTCAATAGAATATTTATTAAATAGTAAAAACATACAATTTGTACAACAACGCATAAACCGTCTTAAAATATGTGTTCGTGACGTACTTGTCGACGTCATCAATGACGTCATTCATTATGATGTCATTCTATTCATCACGTAGTTTATTATGACGTCATATGATGGATGGATACTCTGGAAAGGTGAATTAAGCGTTCGGGACGAATCTATAATCTACGTCATTCATGACGCCATTGATTATAACGTTATCCTACACGCCATGAAGTTGATTATGACATCATATGATTGGTGGATAAACTGGGATCCTTCTATGTCTACTTGATATATTTACAATTTAACAAACATCATTTTGATTATTTTGAAACTACATAAAAATATATGTACGTCAATAAATCGCTGTATAATTAACACTCAGTATCCGTAATCGCGATTGTAATAATACTGAAATATACCCGTTCGATAATAATGATTTTAGATGAAATTAGCATGTTTATTTTGTGATAGCCACAGGGTCATGCCCAGACACTGTTATCGTCTTTGAATCAATGAGGAGTAGTCGTCTATGAAGTAATGTATTTAGACCATGATCATTCCAGAATGGAAGAATTAATTTATAAGACAATTCAGCACAGCTTCTAAATAAGGTAGGGTGAAAATCTGAGGACGGTCGTTTTTATGTCCATTGCATAATGTATCTCTACATTTTATTTAAGAAGTAATATCCGCTCCTAATTTGATAAAATACATCAATTTAGACATGGTAAGCTAGTTTTTACTAAATTTCATCACTCTATTAGTTTTATATTGACGCTCACGTAAACGAAACGTCACTTAAGTTATTGTCTCAGAAGGACATCTGAAGTCGCATTTACAATATTTTACAATTCAGTCAAGCTTCTATAAAAGAACTATGTTGGTATTTTACTATGGCATGCTTCCTTAATATATATAAATAAATCAATATGTGAAAGTCCCAAGCTCTGAAGTCACATAAGTTGCCACAGAGTTGTCTGCCCGGCATCCTGAGCATATGACTGATGCCCCTTTTGAGACATGACTACGCGCTGGCAGACAGTCTACTTGTAATTTTGCGCAACAAAATTCGTTTATGAGGATGTGACATCTATATCTTTTTAAGGCCCAATCCTATGCATCGCGTATCGTACATTTATCGTATATCACTTAAGTTACTGAGAATTGTTGCGGTAGTTGTATACTTCACGATAAAAATTATTATTGATTGTAAAATAGTTAATATGTATGACCATGTTATTCACGGAATTAGCTGTATATTTGCTATATTTTGTTTTTAAATACGTATTGAAGAAGACATAAGTTACTGTCACCTAACTTACTTTCTGCGGAGTAACTTAAGTGAGAAAACGGTAACTTATGTGACATTATCGCGATGCCTCTAGTACAGATACCATTTCAACCCTTTATAATACACACGCACCATAAAAAGACAGCGCTTGCTTAGGCCAGATGAAAGGGGGGGGGGGGGGGTGCCTTCAGGTGTCACAACCCTAGGTCATGGAACAGTCTAGAGGCGCGGGTGCAGTATTTGAAATGGACTACAGATTCTGCAGTTGCGCGTGGCCATGACATTTTGAATGCGGCAACAATGTTTCGGGAACTTTAAAAAAACACATCAAATAAACATTTGTTGATGATAAGAAATTAACATTATTGCTAAGTATGTGTCTGCAAAACTACTACTTATCCGTGGAACGATGAAAATTCACCAGGTTATTTCTATGTCACATTGTGTTATTGCTGCGGCTGTAGTAGTAGAAACATCCTAGAGCTTTTGACCGCTGTGTCTTCTGCTCAGCTAAATTCTTTAGCTTCCCCAGGTCCATTTTTGATTTTTAGTGTACCCGAGTCATGCTTTCTTGAGGTCACCTCGTAGCACGCTTAACTGACTTATGCAATGACGTCCTCTCCTGGTTTTGTATTTGCTTGCTCCGAGCAGGGCGAATTCCAAGGCTCTCTGTGCTGGCGTCGCTTCTGGCGTCGTTAGCACGTGGCCAAACATGGATCATCTTTGCTGGGTGACATGTACAGACAGCGGCGACGTATTACACATCTTGTATAATGCATCATTGGAAATTATGCTGTCTGGCCATCAGTGTCCAGTGATGGTGCGTAGGTGTTTGTGGTGGCAGGCATCGAGTTTGCCTAGCGCTGCCTTTGGGGCTGCTGAGCTTTACAGCTATACAACATCAATGATATGCAGATTGCGCTGTATAAACGTAGTCTTTTTATCAATGGCATATTTGATCTAGGAATCCATAGCGTCCAGAAGGACTGGAAAGCTATGTTCCCCATGACGCAGGTCCAACAAAGTCAGCAGTACTGCAACGCAATGAGCCAAGAATTTTACTTTTATTCAGTGGATCGTCATTTTCTTTGATTTTATGCTTTGTAGATAGGTATATATGGGTGAACTCTGTTTTTGGATTCATTCATAAAGAGATTAACAATTTTTAGTTTGCTTGCAGCTATTGGGAGAAGTTCATCAATGGGTTTCTCTTCCATGTCGATGGAGTACACGTCGTCGGCATATTTCAGACGCACAGATTTCCCGCCCATATTTTAATGCAGCAGGATGATAATAGGTGAAAAGCACAGGGGATAGGCCATCTCCATCTCCCTACAGACGTTGCTGACCTGACTTGTACTCTCAGCTTGGTGCTTGCAAGTAGGAGTCTCACAAGTCGTAGCTCACCTTCATTGCTACTAGCTTGACGCTGTACATCGTGTCGAAGGCTCGTGACATGCCAATTCCCATTTTGTGGAAATCCTGATGTTAGACATGACAACTGACACAAGCATGCGTTGAGCCATACGATGTCTGCGCAGCTGCGTCCATGTTGTTTCAGGCCACTTTGACTTGATACGGTGAAGTCATCGATCTAGTCTCGCATGCGACATAGAGTACCATTGGATAGAATTTTCCGTATGCTGTTGTTGAGGAGCACAATTGGCCGCAAATTGTCTGCTTGGGGTGGGACAGATAACGTCTTGGGCTTGGGTAATGCTACAATTGTGCCTTGGCCTGCCGCATTGATGGGAAGATGGTGCATAAAACCTGAATTGATTAGTTGTGTGGTCGGTTTTTGAGAAAATGTTACTTGCGTATTTGAATAGTTCATTGCTTGTGTTATCAGGTCCGTATGTACATCCATTTTCCGGGCATTGCGTGCCTTTAATTGGCGTTAGTAATGGTCTGGGGTCTCATGAGAACGGGTGCAAGGGCTCATCATCGTAGTCAATGAACTGTTCTTTCAACCATTCTCGAATTGCCTCGGCTTTGCCCTGGTCAGTCCCGATAAAGTGACCTTCAGAGTGGAGGTGGTGTGTAGTCAGTAACTCTAAGGGCTCGGGCTGTCCGAAATATTTTGTCATCCGTGGCTGTGATTTCATCGGCTAGGGAGTCTGCCTGGTGAATAGCAAGATCTTTTAATCGTTCGCTGATGTGACGCAGGTTAACTCTAGACAAAGAAAACCCGGTAGTTAAAGAGTCTTGTCTTGATTTTGCTCAAGAATTGGTTGTCAGTGTTTCAACTTAAAAACGTACACATTTTCTAAAGATCAGTCTTCCATAGCAACGGCGACAGCTATACCATGCTTAGCTATTGCTAATAGTATTGCTGTGGTATGAGGCTGCATCTTCACCAGCACCAAGTAATTACCAGCCCAACGTGGCAATGTTGATGGCGAAACGAATTGCTACCAACAAAGGTTATTCTAAACTAAACCTGCGTAGCACTACTAGAAAGAAGAATGTAAAACTAAATCAAGTATATACCTCTTTACTATGTGACAATCTTTACTTTGATCCACCCACAGAGGACTGAAACGAGTGTCATATTTTTACACTATGCACACACGATCTGCGTACCTCATATAGCGGAGATGATCTGTACACATGTGGCAAATCTGACTATCTAAACATTCTAATGCTGTGTTAATTTTTTTTTATCTAAGCCCATTTAGCTGTTACAATTTACAATTTGATTTGTTGTAGTTTGAATTTTATGCAGGTGTTAGACGCCCGTACATTTAGGTTACTGTTTAGATCATGGCCAAGTTCGACTCCTAACCATAGTTAGCTATAGCTAACTATAATACCAGTCGAACTTCAAATAGTTAACTAGCTAGTCAACTATAGTCAACCGAGTACCCGAGCTCGGTTCAGATGGTTGAGCAATATTTGCGTAAATTTCAAAATTGCGGACACCGATCGCTTGTCACGAATAAATACATATAAAAATGTAAATATTTCACTAAATAACTTAGGTTTGATGAAATTATGCTTTCCCATTGTATGTCAATGTTCCAAAGCCCAGATTCCTTCCCACTTTATGCCATATGGGCGATTTTTGACGTCTTAGCCGACAAAAATAAGCCATTTTCGTAGGTCATGAAAACAGACGACAGAAAGGGTTAATGGCGACTGGTACCCGGCTCCAAATTTTCTGCAATAGTAATTCAATAGGGAACCGGGTACCAACGAACTATAGTCGACTACGATCAAGTTCGACTGGGCATAGCAACTGCGCATGATCAGTAAACCATGGAACTGACTATGGTTAGCGAGTCGAACTTGACCCAAGCTTGTCCATATGGATTAGTTTTCCATGCACTATGAGTTGCACCATTACTCAGTATCTCGCCATACATTTTGGAGGATTAGAGTTAACGCTTGACCATCTGTCTTTGTTGTTTGACCAATCTCTACCAATAGAGAAATACAGTTCTTTTACAAATATTGGTCACTTATGTTACCATCAGCCACTTATGTTACCATAAATCACTTAGGTTACTGAAGATGTTTTTGTAAGTATGTAAATTCTCATCTATCCGCGTAACTCGTACATTTGGTGTATACAATGATTGAGTTGTCTCTTCAAGATAGGAGAACGCCATTGTCCATATTGCCTATGTTTATGGAGAGGCATATTATTATATGATGAATAGTGTTTGCATTTTATTTCCTTTAAAGCGTTGCTAATCTCATCTCAGATGTTGTATTGTACTGATACCTTATGGTTTATAGATTCCATATCATTCATATCCCGGCACATTCCCTTATCTATATCACAATTATCTGCTTTGCAATATCGGGTATATGTTGAACAATAATCGCCGACATTTTGTTTACTCAAGCTATAGAGCGTGATGTCATATAAGTGCCAATGCGTTACATTCTTCATTATGTAAAAATCATCTGGTTAAATACTTTGAAACCTATGGCAGCAACAACTTCCAGTCAACTTAGTTTCAAAATATTCATCAGCCTACCTATATGGTTGCCTTTACATCACATTATCAAACTATGCGTGGCACCGCCATGACTGATGGTATAGACCGAGGCAGATACGCTTGTTTTTTTCCTGATTGGTTGAAAAAGTAAAACATGACAGCCATCATAGGCTGTAGGAATGTATCAACATTTAGCTTTTCAAGCGTGAATACCTTTCTTTAGCGGCATGATAACAAGCTTAATATTCTATATATTGTTTACGAGGCGCATGTTAGATCACTTCAATAACTGGTATGATATGAAGTTAGTTCTCCTTTAACTAAAAACTCATTTTAATTAACCAAATTACAGTCTTATGCCATATTTTGCTTTCTTATTTTGCAACTCTGGTCCATATTGTAAAACTGTTGTAGTAATATTTATCTAGACAGCATCCTATGTATAGGATAATTTTCAGACAGTTGGTAACTTAAGTGACAACTTTGGACCCCGATTGGCCCTGAAAGCTCAATAAATCATTTAGCAAGACGCTTTACGTGTAACATTTCTATAAATCCTTTTCTTATTATAAAATTTCTTTTGAATTTTTACATCTTCTAAACTGACTGTTCTCAGACTTTCACCCGGTAAGTCTAACATGTTTCCAAAACAAAAACAGAAACATGCTAGTTAGTATAATTTTGAACACGATGTAAGAAATGCTGTGTTTTATTGGGCAGCAATGGCGCTCAAATCAAATTAAGTTCACGATATTTAACAGTACGTTTTATTTTGTTTTGGAAACACGTTAAGTTATTTCTTAGGTGAACTGTAAATGATAAATGCAGTTGGTACAATATATACAAGAACGTTGTCGCTGTGTCCTTTTTGCAAATACACATTCAAGTTTATTTTTAGTCTATTTTCCACAGCCTAAATAATGAATTCAATTAAACCCTCAGTAATTCACCTTTCCATTTTTAGCTATGCCCCGCCCATCACTAGCTAAGCTCCACCCACACCTCGTTCGTGTTGGGATCGATCGATCTCTGAACACCCTGACTATTAATTTCCCAAAAACTACACATGTAATCTGTTGAATATTTTGAAACTAATTTGACTGGGTGCTGTTGCTGCCTAAGGCAGCAACAGCGCCCAGTCAAATTAGTTTCAAAATATTCAACAGCATGTTTATTAAATAGCAAAGAATTACACAGACATACAATTCATACAACGTGTCGGACCATTTGAGATTTGCTGATGGTCTATATAGAACCCTTTGTGATGTAATGATTATGACGTCATCATACATGCGCTGAGCGGATTATGACGTCATACGAGGTCTGATAATGGATTGATACTCTGGAAAGGTGAATTCAACTTTCCAGAGTATCCATCTATCATCTGGCGTATTATGACGTCATACTTAATCAGCTAAGTAGTGAGTAGGATGACGTCATAATCATTACGTCATAACTGATTCTATTTGGCTCGTCTTTAACTCTTAATAATAGGACACGTTGTACGAATTGTATGTCTCTACTATGTAATAAACATGCTGTTGAATATTTTGAAAATAATTTGACTCGACGCTGTTGCTGCCATGGGCAGGAAAAGCGCCAAGTCAAATTAGTTCCAAAATATTCAATAGCTTACCTGTATAGTTTTCTGGAAATTGATAGTCAGGAAGTTCAGAGATCGATCAATCCCAACACGAGAGAGTTGTGGGTGGAGCTTAGCTGGAGATGGGCGGGGCATAGCTAAACCTGGAGCGGTCCTTTCCAGATACACACGAGAGTACATCAATATAAATGCAGCCAGAAAAAAAGCATCGTATCTGCTGATTAATTTGAACACAGCTCGATTGAAGTTTAATGTTTTTTAGAATCAAAATATTTAGCGGTACATTGAAAACAGTGAATTTAATTAACACGCGTGAACACACTTGATATGAACCATTACAGATTATCGCGGGCAACAGTCAAATATCAAATGCAGCACTCTATATACAAAATTGTGTACGGAAAAGCCACTAGCTGTGAGGGTAGGGCAACAGCGTCCGCGATGGTCTATCCCAGTGGACATAGACGGTGTTGCGACGTTGAATCAATGTTGAAATTACGTCATGACGTAATTTCAACATTGATTCAAAGTTGAAACAACGTCATGTACCGGTTGGGATGCGCCAACAGAGGCACACAAAGGATGTCACGAGATTAACTTGCTAAGTGTTTTGTGATCAGGCCTCGAAGAACGTAATCTAGGACCACTAAAGACAAAAAATAACCTAAAGGAGCTTAGGACGCTCGCAGTGGACACGACGCACTGGAGAAGGGTGAAGAAAAGCTGATTGCAGCTATTTTACTTCTTCAGCTGCAGAACACCCTCATTCATCATCATAATCATCATTATCATCATCACCACCACCACCACCACCACCACCACCACCACCACCACCACCACCACCACCACCACCATAACCACCACCACCACCAACACCACCAACAACAACAACACTAGAACCATCATCAGCATAGACTGTTCTGTTAGTTTCTTGATAACGAAATGCATAATTCGAAATCTTTTACGATTTAATTAATATTTTGTTGAATATTTTGAAACTAATTCGCTTCCTGCAGCATCGTGTTCCTGTCAAATTGGTTTCAAAATAGTCAACATCTCTACCTATGTAACTTCTGGAATTAACATTCATAGATCATTTTGGCAACGCATTCGCTGATAATGCAGTTTACTGGGCCGACACTTGCCCAATACTGGGCCAGTAACCTACATTATCAGAGTTATGTGTCAAACAGACGTTTTATTTCTTAGACTACATTCAGTTATTGGTAGGCCTAATTTAATCTGTTATCTTTCCCATTGTGGTCGCATGTGGCACGTTTAAATCAATATGCATAGCTTATTGTATAGTCAATCGGCTTCCACTTTAAAGGGAAGGACCAGGGAACTAACATATGCTCTTGAAAGACAGCTTTATATAATAATCAACCGATAGCTATCAGTGAAAAACAGAAATAAATCAGAATAATTAGAAAAAGCCAGCTAAATACCATTTGTGTCATTCTGGCGGGAATCAATTAGTGACGCAGCTGGACCTATGCGCTCTGGTGTATGCCAAGCGAATAAATAATACCAGCTACGGTCGGTCATATAAGCTCAGTAATATTCGCGCTAAACTGATTAGTCACTACGTCCTGCAGGTAAAATACTGCCTAGTTTTAAAACAATTTGACTGAAAGCCGTTGTTTCCAGAGACAGGGTCTACATTCAGTCACACGAATTTCAGAAATATTCAGTAGGCATCATATTGCGACCTTGGAAATCAGCAGTGTATTTTGAAATTCTGTTGACCGAAACTTATTGCTTCAACCAGAAAAAGTGAATTAGCAGTAGTGAGTTATTCGCTCTGCATCGGCGCCTATGGAGAATACTATTCATAACGCTTACAAAACTATATTAAGGTGTACTTTCGTTATATTCAGGTAGGCCTATGAGGTATACCTGCACGTACAGCGGAGTGCGAAGCACCAGCGAAGTCACTAATTGGCTTCAACTTAAACGCGCCTAGATTTAGTAAATGCTTTTTCTCAAATAATCCCGATTCATTTCCATTTTGTACCGATTATAGTTTATTTAATACTGCATAAAATTACCAATAAACCCCATTTCCCTTTTCCCTTCCTTTAATTAATAGGATTAGGTTAGTAGCATACTTTGCCAATAATTTTGTGTTACTACCCTAACAGCGTAGGTTACTGGATCGGTACAGGACCAATACCCGGCCGTATTGGCTCAGTATTGGTACAGTACCGGCCCAGTAACTCCCGTTATCAACCTGGCTCGGGCCTAGCTAGCGCGTTTGCACATAACAAAGTTGAACATATCTCGTCGTATTGGCGCAGCTGCTATGGCGTATATCCAAGGGTTTATCACAGAGCCTACAACACGTACGTATAACTCGTAGATGTACAACATTAGATGATATGGTTGAAATGGTATTTTGAGAATATCATGAATAAACATGTGAACGGCTGTCCATATGAAAGTACAGAAGAATACTACCAGTACAATGATCAATGCCCGGGTATCCGTGCGCTTTCTAGCACTGCCCTCCATTGCTTGCTGATCCTCCTCAATTTCCTTTGACTTAGATACGGTGATCTGTTTCGCGATATGGAAGCCAATACAGATGCAGAGAGGTAGGATGTTGAGAAAGAAAGCCAGAATTATGTTTCTTATCAGAGTTACACCTGGTGGGTATGAACACACCCAAATCATCTGCCCGTCAATCGGTACGGTTATTGGGTGGTAGAGTACCCCTATCGGAATGCTAACCAGAGCACAGACGAACCAAATCATACCACACACTTTTGTGACCAGCGATGGTGTTAGCACAGCGTGTGACCATAATGGCCGACTCAGTTGCAAAAAACGCAGAATCGCGAAGAAGCACAAGTGATACGCAGTAGCGTAGACGAAACAATTTCCTGTATACCAAAGAACGTGGCAAAGAAAGCCCAATTTAGGGGTGACAATTTTTGGTACGATCGCATGTAATGCCGCAAACGCTACCAAACACGAGAAGAAATCTGTAATGCCTAAACTGATAATGATGATATTAACAAGTGACGAGTATCGCCGGTATCGCAAAAGACTGGCGCACAAAATGAAGTTCGTCACAGCACCGAATATGCATATGGCTGATGGAATACCTGTGATGATTGGTTGTGGTACTGACGCGTAATACAACAGGAAGTCGTGCAGGGCGCGAAGTTTAGCGAGTGTTTCGTGGTCCATAGTAGCATTTCTTGAATCATCGCCTAATGGAGTTCTCGAAGAACCATTCATGGCCATGTCCTATTATATAGCCTACTGTCGTGCTTCAAATATCTAGATATGCCCAATACGTCAAGTAATTTATGGCAAAAGGAACCATACCATATTTATATAAACGTCATTATCTTTGTCATTGCCTCTGTGGCGTTGCAAGGGGTTGAGTGTTTTGTGAGGTGGGGACAGGGGCTGCCGCTAGATCATTAGATTCTTTATGATCATTAAAAGGTTTCTGGTTAAGTTATAATTAGACATATGCACCATCCCATTGCGTTGTCGTTGTAGTTTGTTAGAGAAAGACTCGTGGTGCGTCATGCTCACTCACCAACCATGAACCTCTGAATTCACATAAAAGTTAGAGATAAAAATGATACCGTTTAAAAATTGAATAATCGCCGACCGCAATAGACAGACAGCAAAGTAATGCGTTCAGTCAATCGTTTGAACATAATCAAGATTATAATTATGACATTATCTTAAATTAAATTTCGAACTTGTATTCAGCGTGAAATATATTATTTAAGGCGACGGTTGTTTTTACCAAGCCGCGTTTCTTTGCAGATATAGATAATATGATTGCCAGATCGATAGAGAAATAAGAAGGCAGGAATGGTAGATTGGACGCACAGCAGAAACAAAACAATAATACAGGCTACTCATTGTCTATGATCATGTTGCCTCGCATCGATCTACGCCAGTACCCGGCTATAGCGGACACTTCCTTCTGGTGCCACAAGATGGTGGTTCCTTAAGACGGGAGATCATAAGACCACCCGTCTTAAAGGACCGCCATCGTTTGACACAAAGTTTTATTTTATAGCCAATATTTTTTGTAGTAGTAGTAGTAGTAATTGTGGTAGTAGTAGTAGTAGTAGTAGTAGTAGTAGTAGTAGTAGTAGTAGTAGTAGTAGTAATAGTAATAGTAGTAGTAGTAGTAGTAGTAGTAGTAGTAGTAGTAGTAGTAGTAGTAGTAGTAGTAGTAGTAGTAGTAGTAGTAGTAGTAGTAGTAGTATATTATTAACGCAGTGGCTCAGTTTTCAAAAGTGAAAATTTCTTGTTTATTTTATTACTTGAGAGTTTGTTGATTTTGTCTCAATCGTCGCTTATATTAGCTTTGTTCTAATATATTCTATGTTATAAAGTTTATATTTAGTGCAACACAATAGTTTTCTTCTGTCTACAGTCCAGCCTGTCTATAGCCGTCACCTGCCTGTGGGACCAGAGTGTGGTGGATCTCGAAGATGAGCGGGTGTACCACCACGTGTCTTGAAGGGCCACCATACTGTAGTCTCAAAAGCCAGCAGCTGTATTAATTAACAATACTAAATGAACAGATTTCTTTAGCCACTTCTCTTTGACTGTGCTCAAAGTGGTCACTATAGACAGGTTCCATTGTATTTCAATTATTGATCGTTATATAGTTTTGCTTTCACTAGGAGGCTGCGGAGATTAGAGTGTTTCTTAAAGGCAATAACGGGTCTGGACCGAAAGGGTTCACGTAGTTTGGTTCGTAATGTATTGTATTCCTCTTTGAAAATTTTCGCAACTTCAACATTTTTCCTATTGTATGTTAGGACAAAAGGGATTATCCCCCTTGTATCTGATAGGCCTGAGTTTACATTTAGGCCACAAGGCCATTTTGTCTGCAGACATTTAATCCAGAATGATTCTCTGAGAAGTCGACATTTTCCGTTTCTTCTGTATCTAAAATTGTCGTCTGTTCAATTGGTAAGATTTCCAAATCACGGTGGATCAGATGGTCTGGCAGATTGAAATGCTCAGCTACACTCGTGTCCTCATTCAGGTGTATTTCGGACATATGCCTAGTGGCACGCACTCTGAAAGGACCTTTTGTTTGCCCTACATGGGGTTTTTTTACACAGCCTGCATGACAGTAAATAAATTACATTTTCTGTGTCGCAATCCAGGCATGACTGAATTTGGAACTTGTCTTCTGTTTGAAATGAATCTAGGTCGAATGGTGTAATATTATATACGCAAATAACTCAGTGGAAACTTTACAAAAAAAATAAAAATATTTCATTAATCTTTCGGCATTATCCAATGATATACAACTTAAATAATATATTGATTGTAGTTTATCATAGGAACGGTTTAAATTGCGGTGTATTTTAGTACAATAGTAATTCAATGCGGGTCAGCTGCTTCTTGACGGGCAACCAGCCAGCAGTTTTGCTCTGAGAGTAGATTTAGAGGAATCCCCACGTAATGACGTCAATGTGGGAAGGGTGTATTGGTACGATATCCAAATCATGATTGATAAAATGGTCTAGCGGATTGAAATGTTCAGTTATGCTGGTGTCCCCATTCAGGTTTATGTCAGATTTATGCCTAGTGGCAGTACTTTGAATGAACCTTTTGTGTATCCTACATATTGATTTAGACACAGCTATCTTGGTTCCGGAGAATTCTGTCTCATTTACGTCTAGTTTTCCCACGTTTCCTGTAGTGTCCCCTCCTAGGAACCGGTTGTGACTATTCCTAGTGGTAGCCTGATCTGTTGGATTATATTGTTTATATGTTATCTTATTTAATGTATCTGACTTCATTTTCCGAAGTTGGCGGGCTGAGTAGCCCCGTTTTTCAATGTACGAAATAAGGTTGAGTACGCTGAATTTAGACTTTCTTTATCGCTAGAGTTTCTATGAAATCGAATGATTTGTGATTTTACTAGTGTCGAAGGTGTGTGAAGAAGGGTGAAAAGATTGGAGGAGAAGCTGGTATGAATATGTGGGCTTGAAATAAACCGTATGATCTAAATAACTGAATGCATTGAGTTTAGTGCCTTTTTAGACAATTAAGTCTAAGATGTCAACTGAGCTATCACTAATATCTGCCTTGAGTTTGATATTGGGGTTATGACTATTTAGAGTGAGTAGGAATTTAATGAAATCCTCTCTAGACTCTAGAGTGTGGCTAAATTAAGAAACGTTGATACTCGCGAGAGCGCGCTGTCGTTGACACTGTCAGCCTTATATGCAAACCGAGAGATACATATTTTTGAGAATTTATCACTGAAATGTCTGTTGAGGTTATCTTATAATTTTTCAAAAATAGGCTCTCGTACTGCAAATAGATATTTGGTTAAGGCCCCTGCAGAAATATGGTCCGTAGTCTCAGAACGGCCAGTAATAGCACTAGTTGGTTGATTTATTGCATTGTCTGCATTTCACACCACCTGGCCTCCTGAACCCACCCTCTGTGTATGGATCGTCCTTCCTGTTGTCGCTTTATCCATGGCACAATTCATCTATGTACTCACCCTCTAAACCCACATCCGTTCCACGCCTCATTACACCTGTCAATCACCAGAGCACCTCAATAGATCTGCATACCGAGCATCTGCGATGATGTAGGCACACTTCTGATTGGTCGAGATCTTGTCAGTTGCCCTCATTTGGACATGCCCCTAGTCATTTCCCGCTTCATTACACCTGTCAATTATCACGCGTTACACTTGCCAATGGTCATAACACATCAATAAATTTACATACCAAAATTATGTTGAGTGGGTGGGCGCTAATCTTATTGGCTGAGAGGTTTGTGACGTCATTTCATTTGCATATTAGGCCACGCCTCATGACCATATATGGTCTTGGGTGTGTGACCCTTAAAAACTATAAAATATTAGGTCACGCACCCATGGCAACTGCTTTCATAAGAGACGACTATGTAGCGCATTCGACCTCACCTGGATTTCCATGTCACGCTGTTGCCACCCTCATCACCCCCTCCCATCCCCCGTTAGCAACCGTAGCAGTTGTTATAAACCTGTGTGCAAGGGCTATACGACTGAGCATTACATCCCACATGCACATGCAGAACACCGCTCATCCTCAGAAGAACTAAACTGTTGAGTCAGGAGTAGAGCTGCAGAATGGGAATGCAATCTGGAGGGGCAATGAGGTAAGGTGTACCACTTCAAATTCTCAATGGTCAGGTAGGCTATGTGTTTATGCGCTACGACGATGTCGCGGGTCCGACTTTCCACGAGATTGTTGTAAATGTGTGGCCCATCACGTATCAATTACGCACGCCCTCGAACAATCAAATTTGAGACCTCCACAAAACCCATTTCTAGTTAGGAGAGTCAGCTCGGTGTGGCGATTCGCGCCCACAACTAATGGAGGAATACAGCTTTAGTTATGCCCCGCCCATCTCTAGTTAAGTTCAGCCCACGCGTTGCCAGTGTTGAGATCAATCGATCCCTGCACTCTCTGAATCTCAATTTCCAGAAAATTATATAGGTAAGCTGTTGTATATTTTGAAACTGATTTTGACTGGGTGCTGTTGCTGCCTATGGCAGAAACAGCGCCCAGTTAAATTAATTTCAGAATATTCATTAGATTGTTTATTAAATAGTAAAGACATACAATTTGTACAATTTGACGGACTATTAAGCGGTTATGATGGACTTAATCACGTCATTTATGATGTAATTGATTATGACGTCAGCCTACATGTTACGTAATTGATTATGACGTCATATGATTGATTGATTGATACACTGGATTCACCCATTGTACTGAACAACACGAGAACCCGCATCGGCGCCGGCGGAAATATGGGCAATCTCCTTCAATCGTTGGTTCTCCACTCCCGAGAGGATAAATGGGTACCAGTATAAAAATATTCTGTGCACGTTAGCCATACTGGTGCAATAGACCAGACCCTTCAACGTGTAAAGAGGGGAAGACTGACTATGCATGACTTGAATAAACACCTGGACATTAGCGACTCGGTATAGGCCAGTGCCTTATATGAAGCCATGATTTCTAAGTCCTATTAGCCACTTTTCTTAACCCTTTAATGGTCAAACTGACCAAAAAACCCAACTTTGCAGTATATAATAATAAGGAAACATTAGTTACATGTCTATTTGAAAGGCCTATTTGTGATTTGATGACAGTCTATATGGAACCTTTTGTGACGTAATGATTATGATGTTATCATACACGCGTTGAGCTGATTATGACGTCATACGAGGTCAGATGATGGATGGAGGAAAGGTGAATTCAATGAAAGGGTTCTGACATGGAAACATACTTTGCTAGGAATGGAGGACGCAACAGAATTGTAGTCTCTGTTCTTGGAAGATTGGGGCATTCCATTAGCTATAAGCAATTTCGACTGATTGAAATGACAAAGGCTGAACTTGCTCAACAAATGGCCGACAGTGGGGTGGGGGGGGGGGGGTTGTTTAGCTTTAATTCCATTTTCTGTGAACGACACTGTTCAATAGTTCTTTTGATGGGTCAATCGTGACTGTAAGAAGGAAAACGCTGCAGGAAACATTCACATTGCTCATGGAATTCACCTTTCCAGAGTATCCATCCATCATCAGACCTCGTATGACGTCATAATCAGCTCAGCGCATATATAATCATTACGTCACAAAGGGCTCCATATAGACGTCATCAAATCTCAAATGGTCCCACACGTTGTATGAATTGAATGTCTTTGTAATTCTTTGCTATTTAACAAACATGCTGTTGAATATTTTGAAACTGATTTGACTGGGCGCTGTTGCTGGCTTACCTGTGTAGATTTTTGGAAATTGATAGTCAGGGTGTTCAGAGATCGATCGATCCCAACACGAGCGAGGTGTAGGTGGAGCATAGCTAGAGATGGGCGGGGGAAATTAGTCAGTACCCCGATTTTGTGGATTGGGTTATTCAGCTACATGAAGATCCATCATCTCAACCGACATGGATTACATTTTTGCCACCGATCATCAGTCCAATCCCAGAAATCCAACTGTACTGGAACGTCTAAAGCAATCTCAACTGATGGAAGCTCAGTTCAATATGTAATACGCTAACGTAGCTATTGATGTAAGTGTTGCTGCCACATCATATGGAACAATACGAAGGAATTTCACAATGTCATGATCCGTCTTGTCGAATGCTAGCATGGAATTCTTCAGCACGCATGGTCAATTCGACAGCCGTTTTAAGAAGTTGTATCAGGCAGGGTTAAGCACCTCTGCTACAATCAAAGGTATGTTCAGTAAAAAGCATTATAATAGGTCACGGATGATTCACGAAACCGTCAATAGCTAGCTGCGATGTCTGTTCCTCGAAGCTTATATGCCATACATGCTGAATGATGGACTTGTGGACATTATTCGGAACAAAGTCGCCACAGATGCTGCTCAGGAACTTTCAGAAGAAATTGGTTTTCCAAGTGTTGAACAACAAAGGTGATGGTGATGATGATCGTTGTAGTAATAGAAACATCCTACAGCTACTATTAGTCTTTCTTCCCTTTTGACCACTGTCGTCTCTTGTCTGGCGCCAAGATCTTTTAGCTTTCTCGAGTCCATTCCGAGTATATCGAGTCCTGTTTACAGCATACTTAACATGTTTATGCAATGACGTTCTATCCTGACTCTATATTTATTTGCGTCCAGTAGGGAGAATTCCAATTCCTGTGCGGATGGATTTTATGGCATCCTTAACGCATTGCCAAACATGGACCATCTTTGCTGGCGACTTTTGCAGACAGTGGTGATGTATTACACATCCTGTATTGTGCATCGTTGGCAATTATGCTGTCCGGCCAGCGATGGTGCGGCTGTTTTGCGGTTACATACACCAAGTTTGTCCAGAGTTGCATTTAGAACTACCAAGCTCTTACAGTTGTACAGCATCAAGGATACGCAAGCATTGGACAAATGTAGTCTTCATGTCAAGGGCATCTTTGATCTATGAATTCACAGCTTCCATTAGGACTAGAAAGCTATGTTTCCAATGGCGCAGCGCGCAGCAACGACATCAATATTGCAGAACAGTGAGCTCAGGATTTTACTTTCCTCCATGGTTTCCTGCCACGAAGTGGGTCATCATTTTCTTTAGTTTCCTGCTTTACCGATAGGTATATGTGGGTGAAATCTGTTTTGGAATCATTTATAAAGAGATTCTCATTTTTAATTTGCCTGCAGCTATCGGGAGTAGTTCGTCAAGATGTTTCTTTTCCACGTCTATGATGTGCACATCATCGGCATATTCCATATCTAGCTACCCAGTATAGATAGTGAGGGGGCGGTGGGGTGGGGGCGGTGTTGGCGATAGTAGGTGGGTGGAGTGGCGGTGGTGGTGGGATGGGGGTGGTGGTCTTGTGTAACTTTCCCGCAGAGATTTGAATGCGGCAGCATGGTAGCAGGTGAAAGGCACTGGGGATAGACCATCTCCCTGTGGACAGCTTTTTGATGTCTCAAACTCTACAGGCTTCACCATCTTGACTAATACTCACAGGCGTCACAGCTTAGTGTCTGCAAGTAGTGATCTCACTAGTTGCAGTATATCTTCATTACGCCAGGCCTGATATAGTACAGTGTTTGGACATGACGACTGACGCAAGCAAATGTTCCGCCTATACAATGTCTGCGCAGCTTTGCCCACGTTTAAAGCTACTCTGACAAGATCCAGTGAAGTCATCCATTTTGACGGGGATGCGGAATACCTGTATGTTTGCATTTAAATTGTGATATTGGGACTCTAGTTTTTAAAGGGTTAAAATGTAATGAAATGGCAAGAATGTTCACATTTATTCTCATGGACCAAGTAGCTAATTTTCACGGTCCATATTCTCAATTTGAAGACAATCACACAGTTATTCTGTTGAATACCTTAAGTTTCTAGTTAAATAATCATTCTGGCCTATGTCGGCCTATGTAGTGAGAAACATCGCTCTGTAAATCATTTTTATTAGAAACCCGTATATGAAGAAAGGTTGAAGAGTGACCATATATATTCAAATTAAGAGATTACACGTAAAATTATTAACACATTGAAATTAATTAAGCTTCAAAAGAAAATAATAAATAATACTGTTATATGTCACCATATGTACATATGGGATTTTCATCCCAAAACAATGATTGCAACATGACAAATAAAACATGTCTAGCTATGGCGGAATGAGACCTAGAATTGCTGTTCTAATGGATGCCATTCAAACATAATATAACCGCAGACACGCATGTGCGCCTGTGCCTGCGTGCGTGCCCGCGTGTGTGCGCGTGCGTGCGTGTGTGTGTAGGTGCGTGCGTGCGTGTTAGCGTACATCTGTACGTACGTGCGTGATTCCATGTGCGCTCGCACATGTTTGCGATGTTCACGCGCACGTACGTACATGCGTGCGTGCGCATGCGCATACGCGTATACGTGCGTATGTGAGTGTGTTTATGAGATAATACTTCTAATAATATGCGTGTTTATTTCAAAGCAGGCTAATTCCTTAAGACTTGAAGATATTAACTAAATGATGCCAATAAATAATAAAAGGCCTCGCACCAGTTTTCGCGCGAATGTGTACACAATTGGTTACTTATTGGTTCAGTATGTAGTGGTAATAGTGCATATCACTTGGCCTCTAGTTAGTAGTAGTAGTAGTAGTAGTAGTAGTAGTAGTAGTAGTAGTAGTAGTAGTAGTAGTAGTAGTAGTAGTAGTAGTAGTAGTAGTAGTAGTAGTAGTAGTAATAGTAGTAATAGTAATAGTAGTAATAGTAATAGTAGTAATAGTAATAGTAATAGTAGTAGTAGTAGTAGTAGTAGTAGTAGTAGTAGTAGTAGTAGTAGTAGTAGTAGTAGTAGTAGTAGTAGTTAGTAGTAATAGTAATAGTAATAGTAGTAGTAATAGTAATAGTAATAGTAATAGTAGTAGTAGTAGTAGTAGTAGTAGTAGTAGTAGTAGTAGTAGTAGTAGTAGTAGTAGTAGTAGTAGTAGTAGTAGTAGTAGTAGTAGTATTAGTATTAGTAGTAGTAGTAAATATTGTCAGCGCACTGGCTCAGAATCTTCAATAATTGAAAAAATTCAAAAAGATATTTTGGTTTATCTTACTGCCTGAGATTTGTCATTTTGTTTGAGGAAAGCCATATGGCATTAATGTTAACCCTTTACTGGTTCAATTTGTTCAGTAGAATCCAAATATTCGCTTACTTATTTAATGTACATTTGCAGGCACAGACAAGGTCATTCCCGAGAATATGCCACTGGAACGACTGTCTCGGTTCCCGAGCCAGTCATTACACCGGTAAATTTTCAAAAATACTCCAATCCCCGACGGCAAATGGACATTGCCCAAGATCACTAAATTGACCGTTTTTGGATGACAATCATGCAAGGGTTAATGTTCAATGATTGAGATGGATATTCTGGATAGCTATTTGAGTTTTGCTTTTACCAAGATGTCACGTAGATTCGGATTTTTCTTAAACGCAATTACTGGACGCTTGTTAAAGGGTTGTTTCAGTTTCTCCTGTAGGTTTTGATACTCATCTTTCAAGATTTTGGAAATTTCAACGTTTTTCCGATTATAGGTCAGAATGAATGGAATTTTGTCACGTTGATCAGATAAGCCTGGGTCGGAGTTTATTCCCCTTGGCCACTGTGTTTCGAGTTCTTTAATCCAAAACGATTCTCGAAGTTTTCTTTGTTTATCGGTTTCTTCAGCCTTATCTGAAAGGGGTGGCTGTTCATTTGGCATAATTTCAAAGTCACGAAGGACTAAATGGTCAGGAAGATTAAAATGTTCGGAAACATGTGTGTCTTCCTCTAGCCTAATATCTGAGAGGTGTCGAGTTGCCCGCGATCTTAATGGACATTTGGTTTCGCCGACATACTGTTTTTGGCACAATTTGCATGAAATTAGATAAATAACATTTTCAGAGTCACAATCTAGATTAGACTGAAGTTGGAACTTGCTTTTGTTCTGAAAGCTCGTGAAAGTATTCTGGTTTGAGAAAAATTCATCTAACTTGCACCTTTTCTTTCCGCATTTGCGAGATTTGCCTACACCTATAATCGGACGAGTGTGAGAAATTTTTGTAGGCCGCCGATTTGAGGCATCTATCTGGAATGGTTTCCAAGCCATCCAATGTTTCAGATTTGATTTTGCGCAAGAATCGTGAGGAGTAACCTCGTGGTTTGAGGGCTTTGAATAGGGTAGAGCACGCTTCTTCAAAGTTTTTCCTATCACTCGAATTCCTGTGAAAACGGATTATTTGTGATTTTACTATTCCTTTAAAAGTATGCGGTTGATGGAAAGATTTTTTGTGCAATAGCTGATGCGAATCGGTTGGTTTAAAATACACTTTGTGGTCTAAGTAACCAGTTGTTTCATACTTTAAACCTTTATATACAGTTACATCCAGGAAATCTACAGACATCTCGTCAATGGTTGCTTTTAATTTGATATTCGGATCGTGATTGTTCAGAATTTCGAAAAATTCATCAAACTCTGCCTTTGTGTGTTGCCAAATCATGAAAATGTCATCAAGGTACCTGCGATAAATGAGGGGCTGTTTTGGACACTTTTCTAACGCTTCCTCCTCCCACTCTGCTACGTAAATATTGGCAAAACATGGGCTAAAGCGCTTGCCCATCGCGCAGCCGCAAATTTGTTGGTAAATTTCGCCATCGAATTCAAAATCATTGCCTTTCAGACTCCTTCCCTGTCTGGCCTGTTGGTGTCTGGGTAGTTCACGAATGCTTTACGGATACTTCAGTAGTAGTAGTAGTAGTGGGTAGTTCACGAATGCTTTACGGATACTTCAGTAGTAGTAGTAGTAGTAGTAGTAGTAGTAGTAGTAGTAGTAGTAGTAGTAGTAGTAGTAGTAGTAGTAGTAGTAGTAGTAAGTAGTAGTAGTAGTAGTAGTAGTAGTAGTAGTAGTAGTAGTAGTAGTAGTAGTAGTAGCAGTAGTAATAGTAGTAGTTGTAGTAGTAGTAGTAGTAGTAGCAGTAGTAGTAGTAGTAGTAGTAGTAGTAGTAGTAGTAGTAATAGAAGTAGTTCTAGTAGTAGTAGTAGTAGTAGTAGTAGTAGTAGTAGTAGTAGTAGTTGTAGTAGTAGTAGTAGTAGTAGTTGTAGTAGTAGTAGTAGTAGTAGTAGTAGTAGTCATTGAAGTCGTACTGCTTTGACTCTGCTATTAACGTCGATTTAAGACGCATTCTCTTACGCCTATATGCTTTATTTTTGTCTTGGTTCTTTATAAGTGTATATACGTTGATTTTGTTGTATTTATTTGGGGAGATTTTGATGTTGAAGGTCGTATTTTGCAGCGAAGTATTTCAAGCTTGTTGCTCGCTTGTTTTAAAGCGCCAGCCATTGTTGGCTGTCGCTGCTGTTTCGGCCTTGTTTGTCCAGCTGTTTGTCCTCCTTTAGTTGCGATTGTCCGCCTCCTTTCACGCCGTTAAAAGCGCCTTTTATGTTGGTTGCCTTTGAGAACTGCATTAGCCTGGCCTGTTTGTATAGGCGGCTTTTCGTTCACCTGTGTTAGCGTGACCTACATGCAAACGTGCGGTTTTAAAGGTGGTCTGGCGCGCTGCTGTTATAACGTCATTAGAAATGTCAGCTAAATATAAACGGACGTTAAGTTTGAAAATAACCACAAGAGAGTGGGACGTATCAGCCATAGACGTTTATCATGGCTTAAAAGATATCGTCGGCGCTGGACCTATGGTGTTAAAGGGCCTTATTAATATTACTCGTAATATATGGAACATCACTTTGGCCAATGAACAGGCAAAGGAGAAGCTATTAGCAAATGATTTGACTGTTAAGGGAGAGGTGTGTGGAGTTGAAGAAATTGAAAGCGATAAACTGGTGGTGAAGATTAAAGCGCCTTTGGAGATCCCTAATGAGCGGCTAATATCTGAGCTCAGCCAGTATGGGAAGATTCTGAAGGTGGAGAGAGAGACGTATCGATTTGACAGGACGCTAGAGACTGGAGTTAGGCTAGTTTATTTCGATAAAGTGGATAAACCGTTACCTAATAAATTGTCCATTGATGGAATTTTCATCCTTCCCTTATGGTACAGGGGACAAGTTAAGGAATGCCGCATTTGTTCAAGTACTACCCATCTAGCAGGAGATTGTCCACAGAAAAACAAGTGCCTTATATGCGGTTCTACTGAGCATTTTAAATGGCGATGCCCTAATAAGATGGTAAATTCCACTGCACCAAAGCAACCTCAAAGCGGTGGATCAGTTGAAAAGCCCTCTGTGCTGATACGGGATACGGAAATTTCACCACCAGTTACAGCGCCAATTCCAGTTGTAGCTGATGTGCATTTGCCATTAACGTCGTGTGCAGCGGTAGCAAGAACTGAGCCTAATGATGAAATAGAAATTTTAGAAGAAGGGATTGGTTTAACTCCAGTTGATGCTAGCGAAAGTCAACCTGTTGATGGCGAGAATCTGAGTGACATTGAGTTTACTCAGTCAGAGAGTTTGGGATGTGGGCAAAATAAATTTAGGTCACAATTGACGGAAGACGAAGATTTCCCCCCACTTCCTTTAAGTCAAATCTCGGGCATAAGTAGCATTAACCACAGCCTTGAGAAAGGCGCAATAGGTGGAGTATTTCAATGATGGATGCTATGGATACCCCTATTAATAATGGCGTTGGAGGAATCAAACGTCACCAAATTGATTCTGGATCTGAGAGTGAGGTGGAGGAAGAGGATATTGAGGATGACAATATGTCATTGGCTGGGTCAGAATACTCAGTCACTTCACATACGACCAATGAAATGGTCATGTATCGTTCAGATGATGGTGAAACGCTCGTGCCCTATATAACAGCGAAAGGGGTACACTATAGACATTTAAGGTGTGATTCTGATGCTTCCAAGTACGGACATTTGGAAATTGTTCAGCTGAATAATCATGATTTTAACAGTAAGCTGGGTAAATGGGCTAAAAACGAAAGAATGGCAGTAAAAAACCAAAATCCAATTAGATTTGCCATTGTAGCGGTGTTGTATATTACCCTACTTATTATGATTATTAGCACCTTAAATTGTAGGGGTTTGAATACAGAATTAAAGCAAAGGTCTTTGTTGGAAGAACTTGAAAAGCAAAAGACAGACATAGCATTACTTCAGGAAACTAAAATTCACAATCCTGAAGTATATAATTCATTTAAACAGTTCTTCAAAGGCGAATTGTACTTTTCGTTATCAACAGACAATAGTGCAGGAGTTGCTATTCTTATTCTCCCTAGGTGCCTTAAATATGCTAATGTCGTATCATCATCAACTGATACAAATGGGCGTTGGGTGAAAATATCAGTAAATATTTCTGATTCAGTTTTAAATATTATGTGTATTTATGCACCAACTGTACATGGTCCTCGGCATGCTTTTCTAAAAGAATTATCGACAATTATACATGAATGGACGGAAAATTTAGTACTAGGAGGAGATTTTAACTGTATTTCAGATGCAAATAAAGATAGACGGTCTTCAGCTATTTATGCTGACACATCCCACAAGGAGTTGAACCAGCTATGTGATCGAGAATGTTTATTCGACAGTTATCGGCTGTTGAATTCTGATGGAAAACAATTCACTTGATATCCACGTGATGGGCATGTTGCATCAAGAATAGACAAGATTTATTTGCAGGAGTCGTTTAAAGGTAAACAACTCAGACAAAAACTGTACCTGTAGCATTCTCGGATCACAATATGCTGTGTATTACCTTAGATAATGCTGACTGGATTAAACAAGGGAATGGATATTGGAAATTTAATAACTCACTCCTTCACGATGCTAAATATTATCAGCTTATCCAACACTTTTGGCATTATTGGCTCGGGAAAAAGGACTCATATGAAAATTTGATTCAATGGTGGGAGGAGGGTAAAAATAATCTGGCTCACATTTCACGGCAGTATGCTAATAAATTAGCACGAGATAGACGAAGGCACAGGAAAGCGTTGGATAAACTTTTATTACGAACCTCCAATAAAGTAAATAATGGAGAAGAAGGCTATAGCGACCTTTTAATTCAAATAAAGAACAAAATAAATGAGTTAGATAAGTATATGTTTGAAGGTGCAAAAATTCGGTCACGAGCTCAGATGCAGGCTGAGGGTGAAAAACCCACAAAGTTTTTCTGCAGTTTGGAAAAAGATAGGGGCATAGGAAAGATTATTAGACGTGTAAAATCAAATGATGGTGTAAATCTTGATTCAACAGCTGATATAACAAGAGCTGTTCATCATTTTTATCAATGTCTCTATTCATCTGAAGGATGTGATGCTGCAGCAGCTGCAAATGTTTTAGGTAACATCAAGAAAACGTTGCCAGATTCATGCCGTGTAATGTGTGATCAATGTTTAACATTACAAGATTTAACTGAATCCTTACATGGTATGAAAGCAGGCAAAACTCCTGGATGTGATGGCCTGACAGCAGAATTTTATAGCACATTCTGGAGTATACTAGGGCCATCATTGCTGCAGGTCGTACATGAAATTTTGGAAATTGGCAACCTTCCACCTTCCATGTCTCAGGCATACGTTCGAATACTTTATAAGAAAGGTGAAAGGGAAGATTTGAGAAATTACCAACCAATATCTCTGCTGTGTGTGGATTATAAAATAATTTCTAGAGCTCTATCACTAAAACTAAGCAGAGTTTTGGAGGAAGTGATTGACGCTGATCAGACCTGTGGTATTCCAGGCAGAAGCATTTTAACAAACGTCTTTCTTATACGGGATTTAATTAATTTAGTGGAGAAAGACAAAATACCAGCAGCAATCATTAGCCTTGATAATGAAAAGGCATTTGATCGTCTAGAGTGGGATTTTCTTTTTAAGTCTTTACGTTGTATTGGCTTAGGGGAAAATTGTATTAAATGGGTCAAGATATTGTATACTAATATAAGTAGTCGATATTTGGTCAATAATCATTTAACTGACCCTGTAATTTTGAAGCGTGGCGTTCGACAGGGATGTTCATTGTCACCCTTGTTATTTGTGCTTGCCATGGAGTCATTTGGGGCAACAATACGTGAAGATAAAACATTCAAAGGAATTGTCATACCAGGTATTGTAAGACCCTTGAAGGTTTCACAATATTCTGATGATACCACAGTATTCATAGGAGATAATTATGATTTTAGTCGCCTAGAAAGGACACTGGTTGAATTTAAGAAAGCATCTGGCCTAAAAATAAATAAGGATAAATCCGTTGGTTTGTTTCTTGGTGAGTGGAATTCCCGAAATGATGACGTCATGGGAATAAAGTGGTCAGACAACAATATTAAAGTGTTGGGAATTTACTTCAATAGGAAAATGGATCCCTCAATGAAATGGACATATCGCCTTACTAAAGTGAAACATATTCTAGCAGGTTGGAGGCGGCGTCATTTGTCAATTTTTGGAAGAACCTTTGTCATTAATAATTTGGCAATGTCCGGGCTGTGGTATACAGCCTCAGTTGTACATATGCCAAAATATGTAGAAACTGAAATTAGTCAATTAATTCTTGCATATTTATGGAAAGATAAAACTAACCTTGTATCACAGGCTGTGTGTGTGAACAAAACACAAAATGGCGGGTTAGATTTAGTTCACATACCAACAAAATGTGCGTCTTTAAAGCTGAAATTTCTTTATGAATTACTTTATGAAGATTCGCCTTGGACAACCGTTTCACGCAAATTACTCCAAAGTTACATAGGGCCATTTCCAGTTGCAAGTATCTTCTTTTCAAATACGCCACCCCCAAATATTCGGAGGATTCCTGGGATATATCAGGACTTACGCAAGGCATTAAGTATGTTTTCTAAAACCACTCAATCGCCATTGACATGGGGAGATGCTTTAAACCAACAATTGTGGGGAAATGATAACATTACCCTGTCCAATAGAGCTCTTTATTTCCCATCATTAGCAACTAATGGGATCCAGCACTTAGCGGATGTGATTACGCTTGATTCCCGAGCGTGGGTTTCCAGGCAGACCATATCAGAGAAATGTAAGCTGAGAACCATCGACGCTCAGAGATTATTAATTCATATTAGGAAGGCAGTTCCTCCGGATTGGTTTAAATTACAAAATTCCACTAGCAAACAGGATATAGCTCCACCCATCTTGCTTTACGATGAAAATGTATTCAAATGTCATATGAGTTCCCATGACTGGTATACAGTTTTAATACAAAAACATGCTAAAACACCAAAAGCTGTTGCTGTTTGAAATGACACATGTTATAAACCCTTTGAATGGAAAACTGTCTGGAAAAATTTACACCTGCCCTCTATACCATATAAAGCAAAGGATGTAGCTTGGCGACTTCTCCATCGCAGACTTTGGGTTGGTCATCTATTAGAAAAATGTCACGTCATAACCAGTAATCGATGCCCTCTGTGAATCGCAGGAGGAAACAACCGAGCACTTATTCCTTAAATGCTCAGTCATTCTTGAGTTCTGGAATCACATAGAGACAGTTTTAAAGGATTTCGGGATCAGTCACATGAAATTGACAGCTAATATTATTTTATTTAGAGATTTTAAACATGTACAAATGCATCTTACAAACAGCCTGCAAGATGTTCTAATTTGTCTTGTTACAATGGCGGTTTGGACAATTTGGAAATATAGATGTGCTAAGGTACTGGGCCATGATAACATGAACAGCTTAGTTTCATTGAAAGTGATTTTTCGCGCCAGTATGCTAATTTTCCTCCAAGGAGAATTTTTCGGTTGATGAAGAAAGGGAAGATTTAAAGGTTTAAATATACATGGTGTGTAACCAACTTAGTAGAATTATCACCTATGAACTGGATAATTTTTAATTTATGAACACCACAGATCCTGTATTGAAGTACCAGGAGTTTAAATTAATGTTAGTTGAAAAAGAAAATCTGACTATTAGCACTTTAATGGCAGCATTTGTTAAGGAATGTCAAAATATTTGCTGATTGAGTGACCATTTGCGGGCCGAGAGAAGAATATTTTGGAAATTTAGCACTGGAGTGGCTGGCTCAGTTGTCGATGCAGTCATTCAACTGGTAAGTTTTCAAAAATGGTCTTCTCTTGGCCTCCAAATCGAAATTAACATTCCTCAATACCACTGAAGAGACAGGGTTTTGGTCTACTTCGCCATAGAATGGTTTTAAAGCGTCACCATGATGATTAAAAATTTCCTTAGTTTGCTGAGTATGGAAATACTCGATGTTGTAATGTTTTAAATTCCATCTGTATCATTTTGTGTAACATTTTTAAGAATAGATTTTTAATGTATATATATATTAATGCTTAAATACGGGCATCCCTTGATTGGAGGCGGTTGCTGCCTTATCTGACTGCTGCTTCCAGTCGTTTCGGATGTTTTTAATGGCCAGTATTAAATTAAGATCATTGTATTGTTTGAATTGCAAACGACCCGGGGTAATATTGGAATCAGTATCTCTATGCAAACACAGATCATTTTTTCAAAATAGCAGCGGTGTTTGTTATTGTTTACTCAGGCCGCAAGCGATCACGGGCATTTTCAGAAAAGTTCTCGCCAAGTAAAGAGAAAGATTAATTTGCAGAGGCGATATTTGCTATTGTTCACTGTACTGCTGACAAAACGTTTGCGTTTAAATACTCGCGTTTTGTCGGCCACAAAATCAATTACCCTGGCCTGTTCAGAAACTGGTCATAATAATGTATGTATGGCGTTTATTGTATTACGGCAGTACATATTTTTATTGCGCATATATTTTGAATGATATGATTTATGATGGTAAGACTGGCGAATTTTTGAAAGTTGTTTTTCCTTTGACGTCTGTTCAGTGTTAGTGTATTGTATAGTTTTGTCAGCCTTTTATATATTTTTGGATATTAAAGGTTTTCCGCACGATCCGTTGATCGTGTCATCAAAAAAAGAAAAAAAAAGTAGTAGTAGTAGTGGTTGTAGTAGTAGTAGTAGTAGTAGTAGTAGTAGTAGTAGTAGTAGTTGTAGTAGTAGTAGTAGTAGTAGTAGTGGTAGTGGTAGTGGTAGTAGTAGTAGTAGTAGTAGTAGTAGTAGTAGTAGTAGTAGTAGTAGTAGTAGTAGTAGTAGTAGTAGTACTAGTACTAGTACTAGTAGTAGTAGTAGTAGTAGTAGTAGTAGTAGTAGTAGTCGAGGTGAACGCACGCGTTTATTTAGCTCTGCAATTGCTGCCCGAATTTGCTGGTTTCTGGCGCGATTTTGTAGATAAATTTTATACATATATTTCGTGTTGGTATTTCCTTTCAAACTTTATGTTTGATTTGTGAATTCTTGTCTTGGTTGGAGCGCATTTTGTGTCTCCATTTTATAAAGGCATTCCTCTTAGCTGGCGGTTTCCGCCATTTAATAGGGCTCCTCTTACTGTGGTCAATGCAATACATTTCTCCCCGCGCCAGTCTGCTATTTCTATAGTTCGTAGGCTAGCGCATTATATTTGGCAAGATCGCTTGAGTGAGTGGATTTAATTCCTTTGTCATTTGTAAGCACAAGCCTAGTTCTTTAACTATATACATCCTTATAGTCAGTTGGCTGTCCCCGGTCAACTCGAACAGACTAACAAATATATGACTGTAATATGTTAGTATGCATTAGGAAACCACTTTAATCGGTTAGGTGTTAGCGAACCACTTAGAAAGTGGTTCAAACTAACAAATATATGACTGTACTCTCTATTCGTATATTTGTTGGTAGACGTCAGGGTTTCAAAAGGGGACACTATTTATTTAGTGTTTAGCTCTTTCCCCAACGTCTTGGTGTTATATATTTGTATTATATATTGTAGTAGTATGGGGTTCCCCTTTTTATAAAACACCATGGCAACCTCATATAAGCGTACCCTGAGTCTTAAAATCACGACAAAGGCTTGGGGTGTTTCGGCAATTGAGCTGTATCATGGGTTGAAGGATGTAGTTGGGGCAGGGCCACGGGTCCTTCAAGGTCTCGTTAATGTTTCCAAATCTGTATGGACTGTCACCGTAGTTAATGAAAGTGTGAAGGAAAAGTTGCTCGACGAGGTCCTTGTCGTGAAGGGTGAGGTGTGTAATGTGGAGGAAATAGATTCTGATCGTCTATTAGTCAAGATGAAGGTTCCATTAGAGATCCCAGATGAACGGGTTATCACTGAATTGATCAAGTATGGCAAAGTGGACAAAGTAGAACACGAGACCTATCCATTTGATCGAACCTTAGAAAATGGCATCAGAAGAATTTGGTTTGAAAAGGTAGAACAACCTCTCCCAAGCAATGTCACCATAGATGGTCGATTTATCTTGCCATTATGGTACAGGGGGCAAATCAAAGAGTGTAGAATCTGCTTAAGCACAGAACATCTTGCAACAGATTGCCCTAACAAAAACAAATGTCTAGTTTGTGGATCATCTGATCATTTTAAGTGGCGATTCCCGCAGAACAAATATGTCAAAAAGGGTGCTGATAAAAGTGCAGAGCAAGTTGTCTCTAAACAGAATGTCATAGAACCGGTAGCTGCTGAGATTGTAGCTGAAATCCAAATTAATGGGAAGCACGTTGCTAAGGAAAATGTCATCGAGCCAGTAGTTGCTGAGATTGTAGCTGAAGTCCATGTTAATGAGAAGCATAGGGAAAAAACTAAGAATCCAATCGCTGTAGTTGCAGGCGATGAAATAGAGGTTCTAGATGAGGGGCTAAGTCTTACTCCAGTAACAAGTCAATCCAAGTTTGATGTCAGAGAGGCTAATTCCACACACGTTGAAGATGATGATCAATACCCTCTGGAAGAGAGTTTTAATTTAGGACAAGTAAAATTCAGGTTGCAAGATACTGAAACTAACTTTGATTTTCCACTGAGTACACTCAATCTAGACGATTTAAATAATATAGAGAAAGTAATTGGTGTCTCGGATCGATTGAGTGGAACAAAGTGACAGAAAGATGGAGAGAGTTCTGAATCAGAAATAGAGGAAAGTGATATAGAAGACGATAATATGTCAGTCGCTGAATCTGATATATCCATTCAAACACAGAGTTCTAAATCACCTGATGAAATGGTCATGTACAGGTCAGAGGCAGGAGAGGTGTTAGTTCCATATGTGACGGCAAATGGTGTTAAATATAGGCATCTGCGTCATGATTCAGATATATTAAAATATAAGCATTTGGAAAAAGTTGAGCTAAGTAATGCAGCGTTTGTGAGTAAAATAGGTAAATGGTCTAAGAGAGGGTCGAAAAAACAAAATCTAGTTAGCTTAATAATGGCAGTTTTACACAGCATTTTATTACCTTTTATGCTAATTTGCACACTCAATTGTAGAGGCTTAAATAGTGACATAAAGCAACGTCACTTACTAGAGACTCTGAAGAATGAGCAGATTGACATTGCTTTGATACAGGAAACAAAAATTCAGAAGTCAGAATCATACGATAATTTAGAAAAGATTTCTGGATCCAGAATATTTTATTCGTTATCTCAAGATAATAGTGCAGGCGTAGCAATTGTTATACTCCCTCGTTGTTCAGCCTATGTAAATATAATCTCTTCAGTATCAGGTGCAAATGGTCGCTGGGTGAGAGTCACTCTAGATATACAACAAACACGTATCACGTTGCTGTGTATATATGCACCTGCATCTCATCAACTACGTCGTAATTTTTTTAAGGAGATGTCTAAAACAGCACTAGATAACATCACTGAAAACTTAGTAATGGGTGGTGACTTTAATTGTGTCATAGACAAAAAAAATGACAGGAATGCAACTTCAACTTATACTGATACATCACATAGACTCTTAAAAGAAATATGTGATAATGAAAATTTAGTTGACACCTATAGAATATCAAAACCTCATGGTAAAGATCTTACATGTTTTTCGGTAGATGGTAAAGTTGGTTCAAGGATCGACAGAATTTATGTGAATAGTTTGTTAACAGGGTACTGGAGAGATGTTAATATTAAGCCAGTTGCATTCTCCGATCATAACATGGTTTGTGTAGCCTTTGCCAATGCTGACTGGGTAACAAAAGGGGTCGGGTTTTGGAAATTAAACACAACACTGTTGGGAGAAGAATTTTATAAGAATAATATAGAGAGTTGTTGGCAACATTGGATTAATAGGAAAGCATCATATAAGAGCACATTGCAATGGTGGGAGGATGTAAAACTGGATTTAAAGTATGTTTCCCGAAAGTATGCTATTAGAAAATCACAGGAAATACGCAAACGCAAGAAAACACTTCATCGATCACAGATGAAAATTAATGCTAAAGTAAATAATGGTGAAGATAATTATTATGAATTACTGGTTAAAATTAAAAGTAAAATAAGAGATATAGAACAATATGAGTTTGAGGGTGCGAAAATTAGAGCAAGAGCCCAGATGCACGCAGACGGGGAAAAGCCAACCCGATATTTTTGCACATTAGAAAAAGCACAGGCAATAGATAAGGTGATGTGCTCATTAAACATGCCGGATGGTTCAACCGTCTTTACCAACAATGAAATGAGTACTATTGTATGCAATTACTATGAGTCATTGTACAAGTCAGAGGGAATTGATGAAGATGCAAAATTGGATTTGTTAGCAAATATAGACAAAAAGGTGTCAGACACAGGCAGTGAATTTTGTGATCAACCCTTAACACTAGAAGATTTAACTAAATCCCTTAAAGGTATGAAACTAGAAAAATCACCGGGGTGTGATGGCCTTCCAGTTGAATTTTACCAAACGTTTTGGCACCTTGTAGGTCCAATAATGGAAGAATTGGGCACTTAAATTTTTTAGAAAGGCCATTTACCACCAACTATGGCTAGGGCATACGTAAGGCTAATATATAAAGGAAATGACAGACGTCTAATTCAGAACTACAGACCAATTTCTCTACTATGTGTAGACTACAAAATAATATCCAGAGCACTAACATTGAAACTAGGTAGTGTTTTAGGAGAAATCATTGGAACAGAGCAGACATGTGCTGTACCCAGGAGGACAATTCTAACCAATACCATGGTAATAAGAGACCTTATGCAATTGGTTGAGAAGGATAGCATCCCTTCAGCTGTGATTGCCTTGGACAATGAAAAGGCATTTGACCATGTGGAATGGGATTTTCTTTTTAATTCTTTGCAATCATTTGGGTTAGGCTCAAACTTTATTAAATGGGTTAAGATTTTATATACGGATATCAAGAGTAGCTATTTAGTGAACAATCAATTATCCAGAGAAATTGTCTTAGAACGTGGGGTTAGACAGGGGTGTTCCCTATCGCCATTATTATTTGTTATTGTGATGGAATCACTTGGCATAGCATTGAGGCAAAATAATAACTTTCAAGGCATATGTATTCGTGGCATAGAAAGACCACTTAAGCTGTCACAATATGCTGATGACACAACTGTGTTTACCAGTTCAAACAATGATTTTGCAATTTTAAACCACGTACTAGAAAAGTTCCAAAATGCATCTGGTTTGAAAATCAATAAAGGAAAATCCAAAGGATTATTTTTGGGGCCATGGAAAGAGTGGAATGACCAGCCACTTGAAATCAATTGGTCTAATGATACCATTAAGACTTTTAGGCATCTATTTTGGCAGGAAACCGAATACAATACAAAATTGGAATGAACGAGTATCTAAGCTTAAGAGAATATTAGCAAATTGGAAGCGTCGTCGTCTTTCAATCTTTGGTAGAGTGTTTGTTGTCAACAACTTGGCATTATCTGGGCTATGGTACACAGCATCTGTTGTACACATGCCAAAACATGTAGAAAAGGAGGTTAATGAGTTGATATTGTCATTCATATGGGAAGAAAAGAATCATTTAGTTTCCTATCGTGTTCTCAATAATGCTAAGTTAGAAGGAGGACTTGATTTAATTGATATTAAAGTGAAATGTGTTTCTTTAAGGTTAAAATTTCTGGATGATCTTATTACATCAGATGAGACGTGGGCATGTGTTTCACGAGCTCTCATGGAGAGAATTGTAGAACCATTTCTGGCGGAGGATGTTTTTACCTCAAAGAAGCCACCTCCGAATAGCCAAATGATACCAGATGTGTTTAAAGATCAAGTTAAGGAGTTAGAAATATTTGACAGATACATGCCTCCACCTACGTGCTGGAAGGAAGTACTAGAACAGCAATTGTGGGGCAATAGTAATATATGTTATAACAATGCAGTACTTTATCTACCGTCCTTTGCAAAATATGGCATTCAACATTTATCTGATATGATACACCCTCAAACACGTAGATGGATTTCAATGCAAGAAGTAGCTAGAAAAATACATATGAGGCATATAGATGTCCAGCAGTTGCTAAATAAAATAAAACATGCTGTACCAATTGAATGGTTTCGTCTGCCAAATGTAAATAATAATAGTTTGACTCCACAACCCGCATTAGTTCTTGATGATGAGATGTTAAAATACAAGATGAGATCCAAGGAATGGTACCATATTATGAGACGAAAACAAGTAACACCTCCCATAGCAATTAGGAGATGGGATGACTCAAGCTGTAAACCATCCAGTTGGAAAAATGTATGGAAAATCTTACATTCTCCATACATACCAAATATGGCTCGTGATTTATTGTGACGATTACTACATCGACGGCTAAGGGTGGGACACTTGGCATACAAGTGCAATATTACGACTTCTGATAGGTGTTACTTATGTCAAACAGACGAGGAAATAATCGAGCATTTATTTGCGGAATGTCCAATATCGTCACAATTTTGGGACTATATCAGACATTTTAGACATGCATGTAGTCTTATTTAGAGAATTTGGATCAAGCGGTGTAAATATCATAAAGTCTGAAAGGACTATGTTAATAACAATACTAACCATAGGTGTTTGGGCCATTTGGAAACATCAGTGTGCACAGACGAAAAATCCATCTATGGGCAATGACAATAGAGCAATAAAGGCAATATTTCGTTCATTGCTGCAGAATCATATTCCTTGCGAATATTTTAGATTAAAGCAGCATGGTAAGGAAAAAGATTTCAAGGACATATGGTGCAAATCAAACATAGTTTCCATAGAGTTGGGAGCTGTAAAAATAAATGAGCCTGCACTAGCTTAAATCATTTAATTACTACAGCCGATTTATCTGTGTCTTTTAATTAATCTGTGTCATGTAATTCATTTTAGTCTGCATATTGTTATGTTTAATAATTCATGTTAACAAATAAACAGACTGGGGTAATTTAATAATCAATCGATAAAGTAAGTTGCCATTGAATTATAAAATTGTCCCAGGTAATTTTAGGAATTTGCACAGAGTTTTATAGGGTTATTTGTTCCTGGGTAATTTACAAAACCTTACAACAAAGTAAATCAAAAATGGAGACAAGAACGCTATCTATTTCCATCTATTTTTCTGTAATTTTCCTGCTGACTATATATGTTATGCTACCCAAATGCTACTACGCCCGCTGATCTTTAAAGACTCAGCCCACTGGCGTCAATGATTGACTTATTTGTCATTGATTGACGAGTCACTTTTCATTTGTTGAATAGTTGCACTCGCCACACGGGCCTACTACCACACATGGATTGAATGGTAATTTACAAAACCATACAATAAAGTAAATTGAAAATGTAAACAAGAGCGCCATCTATTTTTCTGAAATTTTTCTGCCGACTATATGTATTATAATACCCAAATGCTACTACGCCCGCTGATCTTTAGAGAATCAGCCCACTGGCGTCAATGATTGACTTATTTGTCATAGATTGACGAGGCACTTTTCATTTGTTGGATAGTTGCACTCGCCACACGGGTCTACTACTACACCTGGGTTGAATAGTAATGCCTTTGTTAAGTTTTGTTTTGCTATCGGAGCTTTATCAGCCTATTGTTTTGTATCTATACTTTTTAAGCCATATGTATTTATAGATTGTATTAATGCTCATTATTTATCATTGTTTTGGTGTAATATTAATCAAGATTACTAGTTTACCAGGTTTTTTCTGGGGGTTTGCAAGCCTTTTTAAAGGAGTTCCTCCGTGAAGTCTGTCCGACTGCGTCAGCGTCGGTTTTTAAAAAAAAAGAGAAAAAAAAGTAGTAGTAGTAGTAGTAGTAGTAGTAGTAGTAGTAGTGGTAGTAGTAGTAGTTGTAGTAGTAGTAGTAGTAGTTGAAGTGAACGCACACGTTTATTTAGCTCTGCAATTGCTGCCCGAATTTGCTAGTTTCTAGCGCGATTTTTTAGATAAATTTTATACATATATTTCGTATTAGTATTTCCTTTCAAACTTTATGTTTAATTTGTAAATTCTTGTCTTGGTTGGAGCGCTTTTTGTGTCTCCATTTTATAAAGGCATTCCTCTTAGCTGGCGGTTTCCGCCATTTAATAGGGGTCCTCTTACTGTGGTCAATGCAATACATTTCTCCCCGCGCCAGTCTGCTATTTCTATAGTTCGTAGGCTAGCGCATTATATTTGGCAAGATCGCTTGAGTGAGTGGATTTAATTCCTTTCTCATTTGTAAGCACAAGCCTAGTTCTTTAACTATATACATCCTTATAGTCAGTTGGCTGTCCCCGGTCAACTCGAACAGACTAACAAATATATGACTGTAATATGTTAGTATGCATTAGGAAACCACTTTAATCGGCTAGGTGTTAGTGAACCACTTAGAAAGTGGTTCAAACTAACAAATATATGACTGTACTCTCTATTCGTATATTTGTTGGTAGACGTCAGGGTTTCAAAAGGGGACACTATTTATTTAGTGTTTAGCTCTTTCCCCAACGTCTTGGTGTTATATATTTGTATTATATATTGTAGTAGTATGGGGTTCCTCTTTTTATAAAACACCATGGCAACCTCATATAAGCGTACCCTGAGTCTTAAAATCACGACAAAGGCTTGGGGTGTTTCGGCAATTGAGCTGTATCATGGGTTGAAGGATGTAGTTGGGGCGGGACCTGCTACTTTGCAGGGGCTTATCAATGTTACTAAAACTGTATGGAATGTAACAGTGTCAAATGAGGGGGTCAAGGAAAAGCTTCTGGAAGATGTTCTTATTGTAAAAGGTGAAGTTTGTAACGTAGAGGAAATCGAGTCAGATAGGTTGCTAGTGAAGATGAAAGTTCCACTAGAAATTCCAGATGACAGAATCATGAGTGAACTCAAGAAGTATGGCAAAGTGCAAAAGATTGAACGGGAAACGTATCCCTTTGACAGAACGCTAGAAAACGGTGTAAGACGTATTTGGTTTGATAAAGTGGATAGCCCTTTACCAAGCAGATTGACGCTTGATGGCAGCTTTGTCCTGCCCTTATGGTATAGAGGGCAAATTAAAGAATGCCGGATCTGCCTAAGTACTGACCATTTGGCAACAGATTGTTCCAATCGAAACAAATGTTTGCTCTGTGGTTCAGTTGACCATTTTAAATGGCGCTGTCCAAAAAATGAAAACAAGCCCTCAGTATCAGGAGATAATCGCCCATTAAAGGATGCAACTGAGTCAAATGCTTCTGAAGCAACCGCTACGGAAGCTGTTGTTTTGGTTCATGCCACTGTAAATGACACAAACAAATCATCAAATCCTGTTAAAGTAACTACAGTTGATGAAATTCATGTATTAGAGGAGGGTATAACCTTAATTAAGTCAAGAAAATACTCAGAATGCAGTGGAGCCAAACGTTGCTGTAAAAGACGCGCAGGAAAATGATGATCTTACAGAAGAGCCAGTTTACAATTCCTTAGAAGATGAATTAAAATCAGGACAGGATAAGTTTAGGACTCAGAAGACAGAAAGTTCAGTCGATTTTCCGCTAAGCCCACTTGATTTAAGTCAGCTTGAAGATATGGTAAATGATGCTCCTGCCAAATGTTACTTAAGTAGCAATAAGCGTCATAAAGAAGACAATAGCTCAGAATCTGAGATTGAAGTAAATGATATGGATGATGATACAATGTCAGTTGCAGAATCAGATGTGTCCATTCAAACACAGAGTTCACAGATGAAAGATGAAATGGTAATGTACCGATCAGAAGGGGGTGAAGTGTTAGTGCCATATGTACTGGCGAGAGGTGTGAAATATCGTCTACTGCGCCATGATTCTGATATTTCCAAATATGAATATTTGTCTGTGGTAGAACTAGGAAATATTGAATTCGCAGGAAAATTAGGTAAATGGTCTAAGAAACGAGCTAAAAAACCCAAATCTAGTTAATCTAATGATGGCGGTTGTAAACATCATTTTACAAATTATGATTATCTGCACCATCAATTGCAGAGGATTAAATACCGAATTCAAGCAGTGCCACTTGCTTGAAGAATTAGCAAATGAGAGAGTTGATATTGCTTTTCTACAAGAGACCAAAATTCTAAAAGCTGAAGTGTATGAATCTCTCAAAGATATTTCAAAAGGGCAGATTTTTTTTCTTTATCACAAGATAATAGTGCGGGAGTGGCCATTCTTATCCTGCCCCACTGTCTCAACTATGTTGACGTTATATCATCGTCATCAGATCCAAATGGACGATGGATTTGTGTATCAATTGATGTGCTAAACACAAGTTTAAATTTGATGTGCCTTTATGCACCTACCTCTCATCAATTGCGCCGTGAATTTCTAAATGATGTTTCCACAATAATTCAAGACAGAACGCCTGAAAACCTAATTATGGGCGGTGACTTTAATTGCATATTAGACGAGGCTAAGGACAGAAACTCTAGGTCTAATTTTAATGACACATTGCATAATATTTTGAAACACATTTGTGAAAATAAAAGCTTGTTAGACACTTATCGGATTGAAAATCCAGAAGGCCAGGAATTTACTTGGTTTTCAACCGATGGAAGGTTAGCTTCAAGGTTAGACAGGATCTATGTAGAACGTTCATTGAAAGGTTACATGTGTAAAACTAACATAAAACCAGTAACTTTCTCTGATCACAATATGTTTTCCATCACATTAGCCAATGCTGACTGGGTCAAATGAGGAGATGGATTTTGGAAACTTAATGTAGCATTGCTACGAGATAGTTGCTACCGCAAATGTGTGGAAAGTTGTTGGAGGCATTGGGATGAAAGAAGAGGTTCGTATGAATGTATAACAGACTGGTGGGAAGATGCTAAATCAGACCTGAAATATATTTCAAGGCAGTATTCCATTAGGAAAGCACGTGAAATAGGAAAGCGTAAAAAGGCGCTTCAGAGGTCGTTGTGTAAAATTAACAAGAAAATTAATGATGGGGAATATAATTATTACGAACTATTAGTTAAACTAAAAGGTAGACTAAATGAAATAGAGCAATATCAGTTTGATGGCGCCTAAATAAGGTCAGGAGCACAAATGCACACCGAGGGCGAAAAGCCTACACGTTACTTTTGTAATTTGGAAAAAGCAAGAGGTATAGAGAAATTAATGCGCTCACTGAAGACTAATAATGGAGTATCAGTGTGCTCAAATGCAGAAATAATTGAAACAGTATCCGAATTTTACAAATCATTGTATAAATCTGAGGGAAGCGAGGAAACTGCAACTAGAGATGTTTTAGCTATTATAACGAAAAGACTTCCAGATTCATGTCGCAAAAGCTGTGACCAATCAATAACAATTGATGATTTGACAAAATCCCCTCAAAGGTATGAAGTTAGAAAGGTCTCCTGGATGTGACGGACTTCCAGTTGAATTTTATCAAACATTCTGGCACATATTTGGGCCAGTATTAGAAGAAATAGCCACCAGCATTCTTAAGCAAGGGCATCTCCCTACATCGATGACCCAAGCATATGTTCGGCTTATATACAAGAGGGGTGACAGAAATAAAATACAGAATTATAGACCAATCTCTCTGCTCTGTGTAGATTATAAGATTATTACTCGGGCACTAACATTAAAACATGGCGCAGTCCTAGGCGAAGTCATTCATGATGATCAAACCTGCTCTGTGCCAGGAAGATCAATATTAAACAACACTTTGCTTATACGGGACCTTATTCAATTAGTTGAAAAGGATTGTATCCCAGCAGCAATGATAGCTCTTGATAATGAGAAGGCGTTTGACAGACTAGAATGGGATTTCTTGTTTAAGTCTTTAGACCATATTGGCTTTGGTTCAAGATTTATTAAATGGGTCAATATTTTATATACTGATATAACAAGTTGCTATTTAGTTAACAATCAGCTATCCAAACCTGTAGTGTTGGAACGAGGTGTCAGACAGGGTTGCTCACTGTCCCCGCTTCTATTCGTCATAGCTATGGAATCGTTGGGGGCCACATTGAGGCAACGCAATGACCTTCAAGGAATATGTATACGTGGCGTAGAAAGGCCACTAAAGGTTTCTCAATATGCAGATGATACGACTGTGTTTGCGGGTAAAAATACGGATTTTAGAATTTTAAATGGAGTATTAACAGATTTTCAAAAGGCGTCAGGACTTAAAGTCAATAAAGATAAATCTAAGGGATTGTTTTTGGGCGATTGGAAGGGCAGAACTGATAATGTGATGGATATTAACTGCTCAAATGATGTCAAAAATGTTGGGTATTTACTTTAGTAGAGAACAAAATTTATTACTAAACTGGGAAGAAAGGATATCCAAGCTAAAGTGTGCATTACTTAATTGGAAACGACGTCGCCTAACTGTCTTTGGCAGGACATTTGTCCTTAATAATTTAATTTTATCTGGACTATGGTATACCGCTTCTGTGGTTCATATGCCCAAATCAGTAGAGTCAAAGATCAACACGTTACTTTTGTCCTTCTTATGGGAGGACAAAGCCCATTTAGTATCACAGTCAATCCTCACCAATGAAAAGCATGCCGGAGGCCTGGATCTGGTTAATGTTTCAGCAAAGTGTGCTTCTTTAAAATTGAAATTCTTGAATAAGTTACTTACTTCAAACTCATCTTGGTCAAGTGTTTCAAGGGCACTTCTCCAAAGGTACGTTGACCCATTTCCAGTAGAATGTTTATTTATGTGCAATAAATTGCCACCTAATCATCAAAAGATTCCAAATGTATATAAAGAACAGCTCGAAGCCTTAAAAATATTTACACGATCAATGCCACAACCCAATTGTTTGGAAGATGCCTTAGAGCAACGTCTTTGGGGCAACGAGTTGATTCGTGATAATGATGATGTATTATATTTGCCCTCTATGGCCAAAAATGGTATTCAATATTTACGTGACTTGATAAATCCGAAATCTCGTAGATGGATTGCGATGCAAGATGTAGCAAGAATAACATCAATGAGACATATTGATGCTCAGCGCTTATTTGTTAGAATAAAGAATGCAATACCTGCTGTATGGTTCAAATTGCAACCAACATTAGTATTTATGTCAGAACATAAAAAATACAACATGGCATCTAGAGACTGGTATAGAATTCTAATGCAAAGTCGGAGACAGACTCCTATTGTGGTTAGGTATTGGAACAATTTAGGATGCACGCCAAAGAACTGGGAAAATGCCTGGAAAGCAATACATCTACCTTGTCTACCAGGAAATGCACGGGACCTGGCATGGCGATTACTCCATCGAAGGCTATGGGTCGGTCATCTTACTTATATGTGTAAAATATCAAGTACAGACCGGTGCTTATTATGTAATACTGAGGAGGAAACGATAGACCATCTATTTACTCAGTGTCGCATAACTACAGGCTTTTGGGTATATATCAATATGCTCCTTGCTAAATTAGGAACCAAATATGTGAATTTAGTGGCTGAAACAATTTTGTTCAAAGATTGCTCAACTATCGGACGAATCATTAATAGCAAGGAGAAAGAATTGTTAATAACCCTGTTATCTGTAGGAGTGTGGGCCATCTGGAAGCATCGGTGTTCAGAGGCCAGAGATAAAACCGGCAACAACCATCAGAGAGCCATACAAGCTATATTTCGATCATTGTTGATAAACTGCATTCATTGTGAATTTTACAGGCTAGTAGAACATGGGAGAGAAAGTAGATTTAAAGACGTATGGTGCAAAACTGGCCTAGTATCAATTGAATACGGATATCTTAAAATATCAGAAGCGGAACCCTTTTAAGCTAGCACACTCGCTGCTTGCTGTATATTGATAAATGCTATTTTAATTTAATTTAATTGCCTTTATTTTAAAATTGTAATGCCTTAGGAGACTCTAATCTTGACGAATATCCTAACCTTGGGATCAGAATATTTAAATATCAAATGAGCATTATGTCAATATTCTGGAGGTGATCCGATTTTCAAGTTAACAATTAGCTTCCTGTTGTAAATATTTACTGTAGGTGTATTTGTTCCAGGGTAATTTGCAAAAACTTACAATGAAGTACATTTAGAAAATGAACCCAGAACGCCATCTAAGTAGTCATAGTTTGTATACGTTTGCTTTGTGCATTATATTATATAAAGGCTACTACGTCCGTTGGGTATTTAATAATCGTCTAACTGGCGTCAATGAGTGACTTTTTGTTACTAATTGACGAGTCACCTCGACACTTGTTGGCAAGCTGCACTCGCCATTTGGCCCTACTACTATACGGTGTGCTACGTTAAACTACATATGATCTACTTAGCCTGCGGGTCATGAATCGGCTCAATGGCATCAATGATTAGCAGTAGCTTACTGCTAATTATTGGAGAGTGGCTTTACCACTTGTTGGTTGGCTATGCTCGCCATTTGGGCCTACTACTACACGGTGTGCAAATAGCAATGTCTTTGTTGAATTATGTTATGTTATCAGCTCTTTGTTAATTATGTTTTCTATGTAGTTATGCCACGGTTGTGGTATATGATAATAGAGTATTTTAGCTTGCACTGTTTTGACATGTTAGGTTTGTATTGTTATTCTATTAATAAAGCCTGCTATTTCAACGGATTTTTATGGGGGTTTGCAAGCCTTTTTAAAGGAGTTCCTCCGGGAAGTGTATCCGACTGCGTCAGCGTCGGATTTTCAAAAAAAAAGAAAAAAAAGTAGTAGTAGTCAATATTGTCAACGCACTGGCTCAGAATCTTCAATAATTGAAAAAATTCAACAAAAATTTAAGATATTTTGGTTTATCTTACTGCCTGAGATTTGTCATTTTGTTTGAGGAAAGCCATATGGCATTAATGTTAACCCTTTACTGGTTAAATTTGTTCAGTAAAATCCACATATGCGCTTACTTATTTAATGTACATTTGCAGGCACAGACAAGGTCATTCCCGAGAATATACCACTGCAACGACTGTCTCGGTACAGCGGTAAATTTTCAAAAATACTCCAATCCCCGCCGGCAAATGGACATTTCCCAAGATCACTAAATTGAACGTTTTTGGCTGACCATCATGCAAGGGTTAATGTTGAATGATCGAGATGGATATTATGGATAGCTATTTGAGTTTTGCTTTTACCAAGATGTCACGTAGATTCGGGATTTTTCTTAAACGCAATTACTGGACGCTTGTTAAAGGGTTGTTTCAGTTTCTCCTGTAGGTTTTGATACTCATCTTTCAAGATTTTGGAAATTTCAACGTTTTTCCGATTATAGGTCAGAATGAATGGAATTTTGTCACGTTGATCAGATAAGCCTGGGTCCGAGTTTATTCCCCTTGGCCACAATGTTTCGAGTTCTTTAATCCAAAACGATTCTCGAAGTTTTCTTTGTTTATCAGTTTCTTCTGCCGTATCTGAAAGGGGTGGCTGTTCAATCGGCATAATTTCAAAGTCACGAAGGACTAAATGGCCAGGAAGATTAAAATGTTCGGAAACATGTGTGTCTTCCTCTAGCCTAATATCTGAGAGGTGTCGAGTTGCCCGCCATCTTAATGGTAGTAGTAGTAGTAGTAGTAGTAGTAGTAGTAGTAGTAGTAGTAGTAGCAGTAGCAGTAGTAGTAGTAGCAGTAGCAGTAGTAGTAGTAGTAGTAGTAGTAGCAGTAGCAGTAGTAGTAGTTGCAGTAGTAGTAGTAGTAGTAGTAGTAGCAGTAGTAGTAGTAGTAGTAGTAGTAGTAGTAGTAGTAGTAGTGGTAGTAGTAGTAGTAGTAGTAGCAGACAAGGTACAGACAAGGTCATTCCCGAGAATATACCACTGGAACGACTGTCTCGGTTCCCGAGCCAGTAATTACAGTGGTATATTTTCAAAAATACTCCAGTCCCCTCCGGCAAATGGACATTGCCCAAGATCACTAAATTGCCCAAGATCTTAATGGACATTTGGTTTCGCCGACATACTGTTTTTGGCACAATTTGCATGAAATTAGATAAATAACATTTTCAGAGTCACAATCTAGATTAGACTGAAGTTGGAACTTGCTTTTGTTCTGAAAGCTCGTGAAAGTATTCTGGTTTGGGAGAAATTCATCTAACTTGCACCTTTTCTTTCCGCATTTGCGAGATTCGCCTACACCTATAATAGGACGATTGTGAGAAATGTTGGTAGGCCGACGATTTGAGGCATTATCTGGAATGGTTTCCAAGCCGTCTAATGTTTTAGATTTGATTTTGCGCAAGAATCGTGAGGAGTAACCTCGTGGTTTGAGGGCTTTGAATAGGGTAGAGCACGCTTCTTCAAAGTTTTTCCTATCACTCGAATTCCTGTGAAAACGGATTATTTGTGATTTAACTATTCCTTTAAAAGTATGTGGTGGATGGAAAGATTTTTTGTGCAATAGCTGATGCGAATCGGTTGGTTTGAAATACACTTTGTAGTCTAAGTAGCCAGTTGTTTCATACTTTAGACCTTTATATACAGTTACATCCAGGAAATCTACGGACATCTCGTTAATGGTTGCTTTTAATTTGATATTCGGATCGTGATTGTTCAGAATTTCGAAAAATTCATCAAACTCTGCCTTTGTGTGTTGCCAAATCATGAAAATGTCATCAAGGTACCTGCGATAAATGAGGGGATGTTTTGGACACTTTTCTATCGCTTCCTCCTCCCACTCTGCTACGTAAATATTGGCAAAACATGGGCTAAAGCGCTTGCCCATCGCGCAGCCGCAAATTTGTTGGTAAATTTCGCCATCGAATTCAAAATCATTGCCTTTCAGACTCAGCTCTAATAGAGCTATTACTTCTCTGTCTGGCCTGTTGGTGTCTGGGTAGTTCACGAATGCTCTACGGATAGAATTTATACCCTTCTCGATGTCAATATTTGTATACATAGCATCGATGTCAAGCGTGACCAAGAATGAATTTGGAGGTATCCAGGTCTCAGAGACCTGTGATAAGAAGTCTTCTGTGTTTTTCAAGAAGCTGGGGTGTCTATTTGCTATTGGCTGTAGATGGTAATCGATGTATTCACTGATTCTGTAGGATTCTGAGCCACAATCAGAGATTATAGGTCGCCCGGGCGGTGACATTGGGTCCAACCACGAATCTATGGGTTTATGAATTTTTGGCAAAAGATAGAAAGTCCGTGGTTTTGACTCAAGTTTAGCAAAGAGATACTTATGTTGCTTTTCGGTGATCTTCTTGCTATCGAGCAATTTTTGAAGAATCTCATTAAATTTGCTGCAATTATTTTGCCAAAGTGGTTTGCTTAGTTTCTGG
>CM067375.1:28932943-28975443 GCA_034401795.1 Chaetoderma sp. LZ-2023a | reverse complement strand
GGCCAACGTTGTAATACCAACCGCGATCTGCCAACCTGTTGCCAACGTTGGCCCAATGTTTACACGTTATCTGGTTACCTTCCTACATACGGAGGAAGAGTACGATGCACAGATATCTGGAGAACATCTGGATGGGATGCAATACTGAAGGTAGGAAAAAGTAACGAGACAATATGTTGCTCTCTGATCAAATGTCTATATCTATGTTGGGTTCCTAAGTATTAGCTTAGGTTTGTGCGCAACACCGATGTTAACCTATCCTAAGATACACCATCTATCCACAAGAGCCGGACATCTGTATGTGCTCTACGGAGATTCTACGGAAATGGTCACCGGAGATACCGAATTATGAAAAGAGGTTTCGAAAAATACATAACTGTTGTCAAGTCGCTATGTCAAAACACAAAGGTTTTTGGTTAAATTGCTATGCATTATTTTTAAAGCTATGTGACAGATGTTGGATCAGTAATAATCTATAAGGGGGAAACCGGTTACTATGTTGTAGCTCACGAAGTTCGTTAGACAGCGGAAGTTCTGTAAACTCATACGGAAGTTCAGCGGGAGTGATATATTCTATTACTGTAGTTTGTATACAGCTCACGGGTTTCGCAAGTAACACTACGTGTGCCTGAAAACATGGAAGATCCGTCAACTAATGATAGGATCCGTGAGAACCAAAGAACGATCATCAAGGAAGATAAGAGTGTTGCCACTAGGAGGTGGTCCACATAGATGAGAAAAATTGATGAGATTATCGGATCTGAGCCAAGGGACAGATGTCCAATGGACGAGATTTCTGGCGTGGGTGGGGGGGGGATGGGGAGGAGGTGGGGGGGGGGGGTTGGAGGGGATGAGAAAACCAATTTGTTTGAGGGCTAGGTTTTCTTCGAAAAAGTTGGTCTATATCCGTCAAATATTAATAATTAACACAGATCACCAGAGCCAGTTGGGAGATCCGCTCCTAACTAATCACATATACCCTTTTCAACATTATCTATTATGAATATAATCCTCTTAAGAGAAGATAAGGGTACCGGATTGCTTGCTATCATGACCAGAGCATCCCCAAGATGCTCCTGGAGATGACACAGGAGCCAACCGCTATGAAAGGAATTGAGGACTACAGAAAATAATAAGGAACGGTGATAAAGTCAATGTGTCGTTCAACACCGCAGCCTAGCTGCATATCACAGAAAGTTCTACTTAAGTCAGCAAAAAGATACTCGAGTGTTTGACGGACTTCTACAAATGAAGGTATTATCGGGGTGCACGTGGCATGAGAGAATGAAAATACTGCAAAAATCGTCACCTCCGAGTTGAGTCCAGATGACTATCATTGGGGACTGATAATCTAACGGAGATTGGTCTCGTGACAAGAAAGAAGAGTATGCAGGCAGCTACGTACAATTCTAATACAGAATGATAACAACAGGGTACGACAATAATGAATAATGTAATAATAAAAATCTGATATATCAATAATGAGAGCTTGACAATATACAAATAACAGTATAATATAATAATTTGGCAGCTGCTCTCAAGCTCTACCGAAAAGTGCAAGTCTCACAGTTTCACTCACAGTTTCAATCGCATGTATAATAGGCAATCCAAAATTAGTGTAAATTCACCTTTCCAGAGTATCCATCCACCATCTGATCTCGTATGACGTCATAATCAGCTCAGCGCGTGTATGATGACGTCACAATCGTTACGTCAAAAAGAGTTCCATATACGCCGTCATCCAATCTCAAAGAGCCCGACACGACACATTGTATAAATCGTATATCTTTGTAATACTTTGCTATTTAATAGATATGCTGTTGAATATTTTGCCTTAGGTAGCAACAGCACCCAGTCAAATTAGTTTCAAAATATTCAACAGCTTACCTGTGCAGTTTTTTGGAAATTGATCGTCAGGGTGTTCAGAGATCTTAGCTAGAGATGGGCGGGGCATAGCTAAAACCGGAAAGGTCCATTGTGCGTATTAACAGGGAGTCTTTAAATTACTACATTGCAGGAATGATATGAAGATGGCGTTTCCATAGAGTCCCAGAAAATAGAAAATATAACTGTTCACTATGAAGATATGGTCACTTATGCTATGAAATATTAAGGTTCATATGTATGTATGATTACTGTATTCCGTGGCTGTAGTTGTAGAAAACATCCTACAGCTGCAATCTGTCCTTCTTCGCTTTTGCCCACTGTGTATTGTTTTCAGCCGAAATCCTTAACCTCCTCAGGTCCATTCTTGATTTGAGTGTACCGAGTGCTGCTTTCTCGAAGTCACCATCTCCTAACCTGAAGAATCGAGGTTACGAAGAGCTCCACGAAGATCTACAGATTCGCTGTAGAAGTGTACAGGCCTTCACTGGACGACACGAGTTGAGAATGTACGATTCCAATTTACTGTGATTACATGATTGCCATAGGAAATCTTATCAGGAACGTACTTTTCAGGTGACCATTCCCAGACGAATAACGGTTTCATGATTCTTGGTGCGGCCAAACCGGTTTATGAAGAGGGCAGGAGGAAGTTTTAACAATGTGCGAAAGTTACTGACTCATAAATAATATAAAGGCTGGATTTTTAGGCCGTGTGCAAATGCATTTGTTGCACGCCCCTGAAAATCTCAAGAATGAGAATCTCTTCATGAGCGAAACAAAGACTGGGGTTGTACGTATATAGCTATCAGCGACAGAAAAAGTCAGTGACCACTGTGCCCATTGCGTGGTCGGGGTGGGTGGATCGAGGACTTGCAAAATCCTTGGCTCGATAATATGCGGGTTCTTAGACATTGAAGGACATTGCGTCCCGAGAAACATAGCTTGCCAGTCATTTAGGAAACTTAATGATTCGGATCCATGATCGTTCTTGCCAAAGAAACTACGCGTGCATGACGCCATATGTGCATCATCGATGCTGTACACCTCTAGCAATTGGATAGTTCGAAAAACTGCTCTTGTCAAGCTCTATGAAGGATTGATGAAGCAAGATTCGCAGCTAACATACCAAAGAATGGTAACTCTAGCTTAGCGCTGGGATGAGTATGATGTACTTCGGATTGACCGGTCAGATACCGGCCGTACCAGCTGAGCTGGGTACGTGCCGCCCATCCCGGATTCGTTTCCTGAACACGCCCCTCTGGGTAGAGCCATAAGCATATATAGGCGTATGGGAGAGATAGCATGTCGAAAAACGACTAAGTTCGCTAAACCGCATGATGCACACGAGTTTATATGGGGCGCGTAGTTACGACCTAGATAGGATGGCGCTTTTAGTGTACTGAGAGGGTACCCTGTAATCCTTATTGATTATCTGTTCCCGTTAAGTCCAGCATTAATCAAGATCAGAATTCAACGGGCTTTTCAAATCTGTAAACCATTTCAAAATCGGTTGAGAAATAGCTGAGTTATCCAGGGAAAACTCTTCATGATTATCTTCAAAATATTGCGTGACGTCATAACCACGTGGACGCAAAGCTTCTAGAATGTTCTAGAACGTTCGACTGCGCTATTATTAGCTGCGCGCTGATTGACTCTTGCTCGAACGATGATTGGATGATGCCTGCGCCTGTGACGTCACAAGGAGTATAAAAGGAGAAGCGATCCAGCGATCGAGAGCATCCTCGGCCAGGGGCCGAACAGGTTGGATCTGTACTAGCTACGATCGACAGATATTACGCATATGACGTCAGTTTCCGTCACGTTCCCGTAGCTACCAGTAGCCAACCCACCGCAGTAAAAACTATTTTGTAGACTCCCTACTTACGGGAGTAATTTGGAACTTCTGATAATTGTTCACGAATACCAACAGCTACATTCGGAACACAAATTTGCGGTGAGGCCTTTATGGCCTGAATATGTGAGTCTACAGATGTAGAGACGGGATGTTCTTTGATGGGTGACTCGCTGGATTTGCCGGCCACGCCTAAAAGTGGTATTTCGATCATCGCCGCACTAATATCATGTCGGTTCTTTCGACTTTCGACCGCAGCAAGTAAACTCTGCCCGGTGCGTCTTCAGAGCTGGATGAAGTACCCAGCACCATGAAGCTTTGTTTTGTATCCTCGTTTGCCTCTGACAACCCCCGCTAGTGATGGGTTGTTTATACATTCCATCCGTGCCATCGGTGTATGGGAACTTTCTTCCCCACGTAGTACTATCATATCTTTTACTGACTGCTTGTTAGATATTCTATTAGGCCTACAGCACTAAGCGATGCACTCCCGCCATGAGTGTTCTTGCGGAAGTCTTGTTTGCGGAAAACAGCTTCCGGGAACCAACCTGCAGGAACTTTCCAGCTTCCGAAGAGCGCATCATTTCACATTGACTACGGATCAACGTATCAATTTCAGTAACACGATAGCCTAACTTAGGAATGTCTACCAAGTATTCAAGTAACTATACTTTACAGTTTAATTATTTCTCTATATAGGTTTTGTTAATTATATTGTATCCGCAATAACGGACCCGATGACTAAAAGGAACTGTAACGGTCTTAGGACCGCTAGTTATAATTTCTGTATTTGTTGATAATTATTCTCATTTTCCTCAATGTGTTGCTAACCACACTATATTAGGTATGTTAACCTGTAGTGTTATATATCTTGATCACTTGACACCGTATTGATTGTTCTGGTTAGATTATGTATATATATGGCCAGTGGCCATCCGTTCATATGTTTTGTTTATTCATAGAAAATATAGGACTGCAGTGCACGTAGGAAACACTGTACAGCAACACTTATATATGCAACACTTTCTCCCGCCACCAACAATTTTTCACTGAGGTCGCTGTCCGTGCTATAACTCTGTTTAGCCCGGCATGCTACTGACTAAACCTTTTCTATTCAGCTCAATAGGGTAGGTTCAAAATGATTAGAGACACTTTCTTCATTACATACTGTGTAATATACTCTTCTCTTCCGGTAGTGCGATAATCTAGCCCCGCACTCCGGTAAGATTCATAAGTAAGATTTTGTCTCTCTTCGTGTTCCACTCAGCCTTGTGGCTTCTTAATTGTTTGGGTGTCCCTATCCGCACCATGGGCTGATCCAACTCTGGAAAACTATTGGGGTTTCCGAGCGGTGATGGCCAGAGTGCGGTGTCACATACATTTCCCGTGTATCGTTGGATACTTAGTAGTTAGCACTTTCAAGACAATGTAGGAAAGCACTGCGAAAACATATGTATTAATTATTATCTTATTTACTGACAATCCTCCCGCAAAGCAGTGCAAAACTGGCAACTTGTATATAAACCTAATGACAGGTAAAACGGTTAGTTCCATAGGACCCGGTGACGGGCCAGATGCGCATCCTCGCCGAATTCTGTTAAAATGTCTGGGCATGATATTTAGATCTGCCACACCCTTGCGGGAAGGACATTTACGGTGGGAATTCGTCTCTCTTACCCCCACCATAACGATAGGAGAAATGGTCTAATAATGCTTTCGTGAAATGTAACCCATGTCTTGTAATGTTTTATGTGGTTGCAGGGCGGGATGTCCGGATTCTTATTCAGTTCAGAGATCCTGCTACGAAACATGTATGAGCGCTGTCTCTAGTATTGATGTCTTGGGGCATCTGTTCTCCGTGACAGCCGTGTCTAATAGCTAGGTAGATATCAGCCAGTTGCCGCCTAAACTAATTCTCGGTCTAAAAACAACTAAAAGGAATTAAGCAAAGCAGAAGGCCCGCAGAAATAAAGTGGCAACTACTAATACAGCAAACCAAGAACCACATAAGACGGTGACAAGGGAATCCATCGGGAATCCTCCGTCCCGTCTTCACGTAAAGCAGTGCGCATCCCTATAGTCATAATCTCACTAGGTATGGTCTTTTCTTTCTAAAGCATATTTTTATTGAAATATTAGGGTAGGCCCATTTTTACCTACCTTTTTTCTTCCGCTTTAAGCAGTGGTGACACCTTCCCGAGATGGAGGCTCACGCGAGGCACTTGCCTCTCGCAAGGATTCAGTGACGACGGTCCACGCGAGGCTAATACTCTTCACCCAAAACTTGCATTTGGAGTAGTGCCCGCGTGAGGCACATCACTTTTCGTCTGAGATAACCTTCTTCCTTTCAGCTTAGAGGTATAATAACTTATATTAAGTTAACAAGTTAGGTGTACAGGAGCCTCCCTTGCGGGGATACCTCTGTTGACCTACGAGTCTGTGTGGTACCTCCGGGAGCCCCATGTTTAAAACTTCATCTACCTGTCTCTATGTCTCGTATTTCCGTATGCTCTGATTGTAGTTTTATGTAGCATATTTTTAATTGTTTAGGTAAACTCATTGTACAGACTTATATTTTTAGGCCACCAAATCAAATCTTGTAAGTCCATAGATCACGAAATTGCTATGGACAGGCATACTGGTGACACAAACTCGTGGGATGAGACCGTTGTGTTTAACGTTCGCGACGATGGTCGCACGGCCACACCGGAACGGTTGAGTTCCACCGGTCTTAGGAGCTGGTTTTTGTTTCCCACAGGGCAGACTCGTACACGGTCTGTCACCCCGAGACCAGATGCTAACCAGCGTCATCACTCGTCGTGCACTTGCGGCGCGGCGATTCGACATGATACACCGGAACGGCCCGACACTACCCGGCGAGCTACAATGACTTCATTTTATGTAGGCCAATAAAGCAACGAGCCTTGACGATTATATATGTTAGCCAATGAAACAGTAGTAACGAGAATCCAGTTGACATGTCCAATATACCCGTGATAGGTCTGTATTTATCTATTGCTTTCCATGGTTATGTGGTCCATAGTTATGTGAGTTAGATCGGGTGACCAGATTCTGGCCCACTCATCGTAGATCACACCACACACTGATAGCCCAATGACACGGTAAACGCAACTCTGGAACTCATAACGATGCAGTCACGTGATTAGATTCTACCGTAATGTATTATGCTCAGGGCAGATGATAACCCATGTTCTAGATAGGTGCATTGTTACAACTGTTTGCTTTAACACGCACACAGGTTTTTCGGTGTTAGTTATTTCCGGAATATGCGGACACAATGCAAAAATAGTCGAAATGCACTTTTTGGTAATATCTCTCTCTCTCTCTCTCTCTCTCTCTCTCTCTCTCTCTCTCTCTTTCTCTCTCCCTCTCTCTCTCTCTCTCTCTCTCTCATAGACATATACACATAATTTCCATTGTGCAGTAATTGATCCACGCTTGTGCAAATGCCACTTATAGATATCAATCATCATGTGAACAGAATGCTGGAATAATCCATAAAGCGAGTCGTGGAATAAGTAAATAATTATATAGAAATTTAATTTTAGTTTGTGAAATACCAATAACAGAGAACAAAGGTTAAACTTTCTACAGAGCATCACTATCTCAGCTCAATCGCCTACCATGGCAGTACATAACTATAGCTGCAGCGAAATAAGAAAATCATGTCTGTTGATTAATTTGAACATAACTCATTAAACACATCGTGTCATGTAATCTTTATTCTCTCAGGATACAACTACAGCATATGACGTTACTATTGAGAGAAACGTTGCAAACAAGGAGTTTAATTACTAACCAGAGTATGGTACATAGAACAATGTCTAAGACATCTAGGTCAAGTTCGACTCCTAACGATAGTTAGCTATGGCTAACTAGATTCCAAGTCGAACTTCAAATAGTTAACTAGCTGGTCAACTATAGTCCGCCGAGCACCCGAGCTCGGTTCAGATGGTTAGTGAGAAATTTGCGTAAATTTCAAAATGTCGGACACCGATCACTTGCCACGAATAAATGCATATAAAAGTATAAATATTTAACTAAATACCTTAGGTTTGATACAATTATGCTTTCCCATTGTATGTCAATGTTCCCAAGCCCCTCTATTCCTTCCCACTTTATGTCATATGGACGCTTTTTGACGTGTTGCGGACAAAAATAACCCATTTTCGTAGGCCATTAACAGATACGACAGAAAGGGTTAATGGAGACTGGTACTAGGCTCCAAATTTTCTGCAATAATAAATCAATGGGGAACCGAGTACCAATGAACTATAGTTAACCATTTAGCGTCCGACTGGGCATAGCAACTGGTCATGTTGAGTAAACCAGCAAGCTGACTGTAGTTAGCGAGTCGAACTTGACAATAGACGTCTGTATTGTGAGTTGCAATATCAAAAAGATAATCCAGCTCAGACAACCGTGTTATTCTGTGATAGCAGCTCTTTTAGATCGTTTGCCAAGAGATTCGCAGTCTTCCTGAATTATCATCTTTCTTACCAATGCGCTCGCCTCTAAGTATAATGGACCTTTCAGTTTATCCATCCATCAAATGGGCGTCATAACCAACCAAGGGGCGTGTAAAATGACGTCATATTCATGAGGTCATGAATGACTGGATATAGTCCGTTTTAACGCTTAATTGTCCGACACGCTCTACGAATTGTATGTCTTTACCATTTAATAAACATTCTGTTGAATATTTTGAAACCAATTTCAGCAACAGCGCCCTGTCAAATTAGTTTAATATTTAACAGCTTACCTGTATAGTTTTCCTAAAATTGATGGTCAAGGAGTTCAGTGATCGATCGATTCAAACACGGACGAGGTGTGGGTGGAGGTTAGACAGAGATGGGCTGGGTATAGCTAATACTGGAACGGTCCATTACTTAAGACACATTTATAGCGTAAGGCATATACCATAGATGAATAGCTTGCTATTTATTAATATATGTTGATAAGTACGTTTTAAGTTCATAAATATATAACGATCTTGTTTCCGTTGTTAGCTAGATAGGTCAGCACTTTTACAGAGGACAAACCTGATCATATCTTTACGTATTGGCGCAGCTGCTATGGCGTATATCCACGGATTTACAACTGACCCTATAATACGTAAGTATAACTCGTAGATGTACAACATAAAATGATAAGATTGCAATGGTATCCTGAGAACATCATGGACAAACATGTGAGCAGCGGTCCATGTGAAAGTACAGAAGAACACTACTAGAACAATGACCAATGCTCTGGTGTCCGTGTTTCTTCTAGCACTACCTTCCATGGTATGCTGATCCTCTTGGAACCCAGCCTTTGACCTGGATACGGTGATCTGCTTGGCGATGTGGAATACAATGACGATACTGAGAGGCAAGATGTTGAGGAAGAAAGCCAGAATAATATTCCTAATTGTGGTTACCCCAGGAGGATATGAGCACACCCAGATCATCTCCCCACCTAGGGGTATAGTTATTGGGTGGTATAGCACGCCTATGGGAATGCTGACTACTGCACAGACGAGCCAAATTATGCTACACACTTTCATGACCAGTGATGGCGTAAGCGTGGCACGTGACCACAATGGCCGACTCAGTTGCAGAAAACGCAAAATCGCGAAAAAACACAAATTATAAACGGTAGCAAAACCGAAAACATTTCCTGAAAACCAAACAACATGGCACAAAAATCCTAATTTAGGAATTACAACTTTTGGAAGAATTGTATTTAAGGCCACAATCCCAGTAACGCATGCTAGTAAATCTGTAACGCCCAAGCTTATAATGATGACATGCACAAGCGAAGTGTATCGGCGATACTTCAAAAGACTGGCGAACAGAATTAAATTAGTTATCGCACCGAATGTCAGTATAGCTGACGGAATACCTGTTATCAAAGGCGGTGGCACGGATGCATAATACACGATAAACTCGTGTAGCGCCCGGAGCTTAACGAGGGTTTCGTGGTCGATAGTCACGTTTCTAGAAGCATCATTTAGCGGAGACCTCGAGGATAAATTCATGTTAGTATATTAGGCTTCACAACGGTGTATAGAACTTAAGATAATCTGAATGCATAGCCAAATGCATGCTTATATTTATACCTATATGAAGACGCCATCCGCTTTTCTTTAGTTTCTTTGGGTCATTAACGATAATTAATGATTGATAGATTTATGATTAGTTTATAATTAGATGTACCACAACGTTGTTGTTGGTGTTGTTTATGCAGACAAAGGCGCATGGTATATCACCTATATCCACATATTCCATAATCACATAAACGTCGAGTGACCTTTGCCAACCCTTGAAATAACAGTGTTTCGATTTCGATAAGAGTTTTCAGGGATGCTGTTGAGTATTTTGAAACTAATTTGACAGGGAACTGTTGCTGCCATAAGCAGTAACAGTTCCCAGTCGAATTAGTTTCGAATTATTTAAGAGAATATTCCATACATAATGAAGAATTTCTCGTTTCCGGTATGTAAGGATTAAACGGTTAAAGAGCATACATAATACGACACTACTGAATATTCAAAATAAAATTTGATTGAATTTTGTTGCTGCATTCAGGGGCGCCGGAAGCAAATTTGAGGGGCGGGGGTGGGTGGGTGGGGGGAGGTTCCACAAAAGGGCACGCTGGATGGCATTGTGTGGAGGAAGATATGAAATGGGTGTTCCGCCCACCTCTCATAGAAGGTGTTCGGGGGTGCCCACCTACCTAACCACCACGAGAAAAAACATTACAATATACAGGCTCATGGCTTGATTTCCTGCATTCTGGGTTTTTTATGATTACTATTCAAACTATTCAACAGCTAGTGTGTATGGAATAAATACTTTAAATTTTGATTTCGCAGCCTCTTACTAAGCCATATTGGCGTGTGGGTGTCAGAGGTACATTTGGCCGGGGCTATTCAAAGGAGTCCTTCAAATGCCTGATTTTGTTTACATCTGGATGGTGGCATCATCTTTTATGGTTAGAACTCAAAGGGCTAGACATGTGTATCACGGCCGCATGAGTTGGTGGGGGGGGGGGTGCCATGAGGATGATTTTTATTACTTAGAGATGTAGGAGATATAGGCGATGGCTTCTAAGAGCATCTAATTTTAAATTCTTTCGATGGGGCCCCAGCTTCCTCCCATCTTATGAGTGTGCGTGCATGCGTACGTGCGTGCGTGCGTGCGTGCGTGCGTGCGTGCGTGCGTGCGTGCGTGCGTGCGTGCGTGTGTGGGGTGGGGCGCAGGCAACAAATCATAGACACAGTCCTCAAATACACCCACCGACATTGAACTTCTACCATGTGTATACAAATTATTTTTATCTTTGCATCTGCATCACACGTCAATTAAAAATTTGAGTTTGAGAGCTTGACCCAGCCGCCTATCATTGCACATATGCTCTATTCTACCGACTAAGCAAGGCATTAACGGAGCGCGTACCGGTATCGCTTCAAAAATTCAAATAGCCTGTTACTATGTATCTTACCTTTATTTGCAAAGATACATGCAACGTTTACAGGTTAAAAAAAAGTCAATATGCCACATGTAACTGCCACTCCATAAATAGCGTTTGAATTGGTGATTTGATTCAGCCCAGAAGCACTACCATATTACTTTATGGAATTGTGTTAATGTCAAAAGAAACGAACTTTAATACAACTACTCAGTCTGCTCTGAATATTCTAAAAATCATGTTTAAAGTTCCAAAGTAAAGTTTACTAATTTTTCGCAGAGAAGGGCACAGCTGCCCCCGCTGGCCCCCCCCCCCACCCCGTCCCCACTTCCTGCCCATAGGGCATCGGGGCGACTGCCCCCGCTGCCCCATGGTTCCGGCGCCCCTGGCTGCATTAGAAAGTAAATACTTTCAGCCAATTTATATTTGTAAGTATCCAGCATAATTGTGACTATGACATATATAATCTATTATAAAGCTCGCGAACTAATATCTAGAAAGAAATGTGTTATCCCTAAGAGGAACGGTCCTAGGATGTTCTTTGACCCCGTCATGTTTATTAATAGATATTCCCAATACAGGCATCAATCAGATCGAGAAAGAAATTTCGATAAAAATAGGAATAATGCATCATTGTCCTGCTCTTCCTCTACGCTACGCATATAGATTTAGCTGTCCATTGCTTCTACTGATCCTAATGTTCATTGCTACACAGCGTTAAAGAAACGATTGCTCATAGCTAAAAAAACAATTTTGGAAATACTCTGAAATTTGTTCTAATATAACGGATTTTGGTGTACTATTACTAAATAGCCTACTAATTATTATTCACAAATTCCGACCATGTCATCCAGATTTGTTATTGGGGTTTTTTTTGCCGTTTTTTCCCTGAAAACTGCAGTGCGCACCTGAGTTTCTCAATTTAGTACAGTATTATGTTTACGAAACAATCCAATTTGAAAAGTTGAAAGTGCACCCGCTGAATAGTAAATACTCTGCCAAACTCTGATAAATTCCATCGCCAGATTTGCGTTTGCATGATTATTTTTTTGTGGAATTTGTAAGCTGCATCTTCTTGAATGTCGTGTGGATGTATATATGAGTCGATGTTAAATTGTTATTATGGACTAACGAGAAGCGGTTCATGAACAGTTCCAAATAATAAATTTCTTGATCAATCAGATATAAAGTGAGCTTGAAAGCCAATGGACTTTGCAACAGCGCCCAGTTAAATTACTTTCAAAATATTCAACATAAAGTTTACTAAATGATGAGGACATAAAATTCGTATACGTGTCGGACTATTAAGCATTAAAGACATAAAGTTATTCATATTAATTAATTATGACGTCATCCTACGCGTCACATTGATGATTATGACGTCATATGGCGTCAGATGATGGATGGATAAATTTGGAAGGGTCTATTGGCATTACGCCAAAGATCATGATTACCGTTACATGGCAGACAAAAGTGCTTAAATTTGGAAAAAGTTTCCTTGTGGTGTGCTATTTGACATTGGCCTATGAGTCAACCTCAATTTTCCCACATTTTTTCATAAAATGTCAAAATTCAAGATGGCCGCCAAATAATGTAAAATGTCACATATCTCTGGTCCTAGGAGTCCTAGATAGGCAGAATTGGTGCCTAAATACAGTTTTTGAGGTCTCTGAATCAAAATGTGGACACTACATTATCACATTATAATTACATGTAGGCCTATACTACTATTATAATAATAATAATAGTTTACTGACGATGTATACCCTCCTTAAATAAAGATTATTATTATTATTATTATTATTATTATTATTATTATTATTATTATTATTATTATTAACAACTAAAGATTTATAGCAAGACTTATATATTTTCAGATTGTGAGATGATGGACAGAATAGGTCTAGATTGACATCGTTGCAACATCAGTGAAGCACTAAAATATCCCCTAGTCACACCAGGATAAAGTGGCAATAAGACAGATGCATACATGACGAGAATTTGCTGACGTCGCGTGACATGAACCACTGGACAGATCGGGTTGATTTTAATGTCTTTATCAAGCTAGTGATACAGGGGTTCAGATGATATCAAAATCAACACGATCCACGGCGATGCGTTTACAGTTCGCTACGGAAATAGACTGCGTCCCGACCTGTCTGGTCTCCGAAGTTGAGTCTGTGTAACAGTGTAATCGTTATGATGACGGGACTAAATGGCCGGTTATTTCGTTAGAGGTGTGTTCTAAGCATGACGCCACGGCTCTATTTTTAAATTACCCTGTAGGCATATATGTAAGACTTTTCTTATTGTGTGGCCGATAATAAAGTAGATCAGTACGAGTCTGACATAAAGGTAACCTCCCTGTTGTGCTTCACCCGCAGCTAGCTAGATTCTATCGACCATGTTGACCAAATTCCCTAAAAACTGCAGATTTTATCGACCGTGATGCGATTTTGTTTTAAATCTAGAACAAATACAGTGATCGTTTTTTCGCTTGGTCATGTCAAGATCTTTCATTTAAAAGCTAATAATTAAGAAAATAATAATGCCGACGAATCCTGAGGGGCGCGTGAGTGGTGGTGTGGGTGGGAATGTTCTTGGTCCCAGTCTATTAAACTTAGACAAAATTACACGATTGTAAAATAGAAAATGTAGAAAATAACCTCCCCTTTATAAACTGTTTAAGAGTTATCTAACTTGTTTCTCAGTACGTCATTAATGTTTATGACGTCATATCAGTTGTTAAGCAGGAATGGCCATAGTTACGTTTTGCCATAATCTATCAGTATTGACGTTATCAGCAGAAAGATCGACTTGCTGTATTTTAGAAGTTATTCAGGTAAGGAATGATGATAAAGGAGATAATTAATCTGGATATAAGCGCACATTATTATAATACACATTTTCCACATTGACGGCATTACGCCGGGATTTCCCTAGCTTAACGCTCAGAGCAAAACTGCTGGCTGGTACAGCCGCCGACATCTTGAACAAGCCGTTGACCCGAATTGAGTTACTTTGCACTAAAATACACCGCAATCTAAACCGTTCCTATGATAAACTAAAATCATTATATTATTTAAATCATATATCATATAACGTTTTCACTGAGTTATTTGCGTATATAAAATACACTAATCGACTTAGAATCATTAAATCAAGTGGACAATAGGGGATATTTTAAAATTGCAATCAACTGTATTAAATTTTACAAAGCTATAAAAACTAATACAGAAATGTATAGAAAATTGGCTTAGCTTTCCAATGATGTATGACTTCAATAATATTATGAACATAGTTTTTCATATGCACTGCTTAAAGTGCACTGTATCTGATTCCCATAGTAAAGTAATGCTGTTTGCGCGTCGGCTTTCACAAGTACCAGCCGGAAGATGTATGCGCGATGCATTCCGGGAAGGTATTTTCCCAAAATACGCTAATATGGGAAAGGTCTGCTACTCAGGATTGTTGGGGCCTATACCGCGCTGCCAGCTGATTCCTATCGATAACTTTTGTCTATAAAGAATTCACTTCTTCTTCTTTCTCAGCCTCAGTAGCATATTTTGCACTGCATCTCTTTTGCTACAAGAATACCCATCATTAACAGCTGTCTCGAGTTTAATCAAACTTGGTTTATTTGTGGATATACTTCAGAACTTATATACACAGATGTGATTGGCCAATTTTTCCAGTGGCCATTTTAGAACTCCAAATAGGTCCCAGAAATTGGCTAAGAGAATTTCTTATTAACCGCTGAGCCAATTTCAACACGACGTCCCTTACTTAAACCTTTAACACTTATATCAGCCAAAAAAGGCTTCTGCAGTGGTCTTAAGAAATGTCTATTTGCAGACCAAGAGAAAACTATCTTTGAAAATTTACCAACCGAGCCAGTCATTCCAGTGGTAAATTTTCAAAAATAGTCTTCTCTTGGTCTGCAAATGAACATTCTGAATGAAAAAAATTGAAATTTTCTTGAACTAATTTAAGTGTTAAAGGGTTAAAGAACTCTTTAGTAGTAGACTTCCAAAATTATAAGCTCAAATTAGATTAGTCAATCTTTGGCGGCCATATTGGCCATCTTATAATATGCATGGAATTCTTTAAAGAACCCCACGCATCAACTGCTAAGCAGATTCTAATCAAATTCTGATGGAATAACCCCATGGTGGTAGGCCTCAGTAGACCTACTTAAATAGAGAAATTGCATTTGTCTTTCTTTGATGCCTATCTTAAATTTTTGAAAATACCCAGTAAATTACTTCGACTTCATTTAAAAGGCTAAACGTGCTCAGCCCTTTCATCCATGAATTCCTAGGATCTAAATTACAAGGTAGCTATACGGGTAAGCTGTTGGGTGTTTTAAAACTAATTTGACAGGAACATCATACACCCATAGGTAGCAAAACCTGTTGCTGCCATAGACAGCAATATTCAGTCAAATTAGTTTCAAAATATGCAACAAAAATTATAGATTTTTTCTTAAATTGTAAATACGATTTCGAATTCGGTATTTCCGTTTTAAAGGGTTAACCACAATTCTCTCTGTAATGTAGTAATTGATTTGAGTTATCACGATCGATTATTAAAGAATAATCGTGATTATTCGATTAATCGGTCTGCAAAAGCATACCAATGACTAAAGGTACAATGGTGTTTAGAAATGCCCATTTGCAGGCCAAGAGAAAACCATTTTTATAAATATATCACTGGAATGCCTGGCTCGATTCTCGAGCCAGTCATTCCAGTGATACATTTTCAAAAACAGCCTTCTCCTGGCCTCCAAATAGACTTACATTCGCAGAACAAAATGCCACTTTCCTTGCCCTAACGAGCAATTAAAAGGTAGATTTTGAAATATTTACGCAGTAGAAATTATTCACGGGTATTCGATTCGAAAAATAATCGCGATTTTCGATTTAATCACGTATCACGCAAGCCTACTGAAAGAACATTAGCTAATATGATAAACTTCAGAACTTAAACACTGGAGTATGACAGATCGATAGAGGGATCCATTTCTAGCTAAGATATACCCACGTTTTGCACGCGTTGGGATAGATTTATATACTTTGAATCCTGAATTCCAAGAATCGCAAATTCATGGTAACTTTACAGGTAAGTTGTTGAATATTTTGAGACTGATAGCTCCCAGTCAAATTAGTTTCAACATATTGAACAGCTTTATCTGTGTAGTTACCTTGAGTTTAAGATCCTGGGAATTCAGTGTTCAAAGGGTTCGAATTACAATCTGTCTCAAATTCTGCTGCCCCAGGTGAATACTTCGCGTGACAGCTGACAGACTGTCCAAGACTGATTCTGGCCGAGTGTCAGCCAATAATGAAGAATGTATCAGAAGATTCGCCTGTGATTACGTCAATGACGTCATCATTCCAGGCGCGATAAAGAAGATGGAAGACCAGTATAACCAACAGTCCAGTGCCAGCAATAATCAGGACACTGACCTGAAGCTGTTCGTCAAGGATTACTTCAATGACGTCATCATTTCCTGTTCCATAGCGAAGTTTCAAAAACTATCAAATAGTGGCAATGACGATAGCAACATCAATGACTTTGTTGACTTTGCCATACACAATTCGGCAAAGACAGTTGGTCAAGAGGAACACGGTATGGACGCGTTTGCATGTGAATTTGTAGACGAAACCTTGAACAACATAGTATTCAATCCAACACAGCTTCTCTTAGATCACCATCGACACATAATGAAGCTCTATGTCAAAGAAACAAAGCACAAAATACATGCAGTATTGGAGAAACAGCGACAGAATTATCTCAATCTAAAATCCATGATGAAACAAGCTACCCATGAAAAGTTACAAAGATCAAAGATGTCACAGCAATCACTTTACAGCTGCGAGATTCTGAAGAAGTTCTGTAATCCCATCCAGGAGACGCCAGATTCTGTAAATACCATCCAGCAACACACTCCAGCGATCTTGGAGCTCAGCCCACAGGACACTCCAGCCATCTTGGATGTCAGCCCACAGGACACTCCAGCGATCTTGGAGCTCAGCCAGCAGGACACTCCAGCTTTGATCAATCACACCAAGCAGGACATATCAACTGTGACAAAACCTCTGAAAATTTCAACGGACCTTCCATCCAAGAAACGTGGAAAGAAAAACCCATTCCGTACCATCGTCAGAGGTGTCATTGGCCGAGTAAGACGCATTGTCGCTGGATGTATAACGCCAAGTAAGCCATACAAACCCACATGCGCACGCATATACGCACGCTCACGCACGCACGTGTGTGCAGGTGCGCACACGCACGCACGCACGCACGCACGCACGCACGCACGCACGCACGCACGCACGCGCGCGCGTCTGCGTGCGTAAGGTAATACAATTTAGGTAACATTTTAACACATGAAATCTTACAAGAGGATTTTCAGACGGATTACAAGGATCGGAGGAAATTCTGGATCTATGGATATCGCGGACCGATTTGGATATTGAACATAATCAGGAAAATCTCAAAAATCTTTACAACGTGATAAAACGGGAGGGGTAGGTTGGTGGGGCTGAAGGGGGTGGCGGGGTGGGGCTGGGGGTGGTGTTGATCCGTTTTGTTTTGGCTTATTTTATGAACACACAATTTCGATTCTAAAACAGTTTTATAAGATATAGATTATGACTAACTTTTTATTTATTTATGTTTTGCAGAGAAAACATCTCCAGCTGACTTTGCCGAAGATTTTCCATTTTCCTACTAAATGCATATATATTGGTTATTCAATATACAGACCAGAAAAAAGACAATTTACACCTTGTTCCATATCATATAATTTTGAATATTTCATTTACATTTCATTTATCCCAAATATTAATACATTATAAGGTGTTTGCAACTGTAACATTTACCACGCCATATTTTCTCTTATTCTTCACTGTTTATAATCATTGTTTTCTAACTTATATATTCCTAGCTTTGCTCTCTACTTTTATAATCGGTTTTCATAATTAATTATTAATATTTTTCTGATTGTGAATATAGCTGAATGTTTGTTTTGTATTTTACATCATGCTTGTGCTGGTCGCTGGTGATGTACTTAAAGAGCATCTTAATTAAACATAGTCATTAAACGTCATCATTATGTTAGCGTGACGTCACCAACGAATAAGAAGCAGTCCGCATGATCAGATAGGACATTATTTTGAACGGTGCGTGCGTGCCTGTGTGTGTGCGTGTACATGTGAGTGCGCAGGTGTGTGTGCGTGTGCGTGTGTGTGCGTGTGGGTGTGTGTGCGTGTGGGTGTGTGTGCGTGTGGGTATGTGCGCGTGTGGGTGTGTGTGCGTATGCGTGCAATCGTGCGTGTGTGTGTGCCAGAAAGATTGGTGTATCTGTGCGTGTACGCGTGCGTCCGTACTGAGATGTTACTTGCATATGAGTACGTGCATGGGTATGAGAAGCAAGTATGTTGGCTAACAGTGACCTGTAGTTTTATAACCATAACGCTCTCATTATCCTCCTGCCACCTCAGCTACGGTTTCCGCTTGACACCCGTGTTGCTATTGCTGATTGGTGGCGGTGTGGACAACACCCTTCTGTTGGATAGATGTGCTTGGTCCAGTGATCTGTACCTAGACCCCAGGTGCAGGTCATTGTTCATGTGGTTACCCCTAGACCCCAGGTGCAAGTCATTGTTCATGTGGTTAGCCCTAGACCCCAGGGGTTACTGTATGTCGAGATCATGTGCATCTATTACAGTATTTCAAAAGAAATTTACATTCAATCATTTCATTTTCTTTCTTCCATATGAAACTGCAAACCTTGATCTGTCTTTAATTGACCACATGTCACTGCTGTCGTGTGTGCATGGGAGCGCGTGCGTACGCATGTGTGCCCGTGTATGTGTGCGTGCGTGCGTGTGTGTGTGCCTGTGTGCGTGCATGCGTGTGTACGTGCTTGCGTGCCCGTTTGCGTTCATGCGTGTGCCCGCGTGAGTGAGTGAGAGGGTGGGAGGGGGTGGAGGCAGGGAGGGAGGGAGAAAGTATGTGTGAGTGTGTGTTTTGGTGGGTCTACGTTTGTACGTTTGTACGTGTGTTAATGTCCATTCTAATCATGTTATCTTAATTCTTACTCGTTGGTGACGTTATGTCATCACAATTAAAGTATGTTATTTGATTCTTACCATACTATATCCACTGCAATGTCCTCCATCTATTTGCTGTATGGAGATGACCTTTAATCAGAGGTCATCATATCTTCATGCTGAGGCAGTTCAGCCCCATGCACACCATTTTAATATGAAATGTAATCGTGACCGGGTGTAATAGGTTGCCGTAGGCATGTTCATATTATAAAGCAGGTCACCGTGACCTAATCTGTGCATCACCAGCAAATATCACTAATTAAATATTTCCTTATCAAGATTTGTAATCGTGATTCTTGTGTAACCTGGTAATGTAATAGTTGTGAAAATCTTTTGTACTTCTTTGTATAGAATCAATAAAAGATACTCACGTATTTGAAAGAATATGTTGTATTTCAAAGTTCATAATTGCTAAAGGCCAACCTTGGTCACACGTCCCCATTTGTCACACCGCCCCGTTTGTCATAATTACCCACTTGTAATATGCCCCAACGTGCCACATGTTCCCAGGATTCTAAGTAACTCTAGTGATCGTATGCTCCCACTTTTTACATACTGCCCATTTGTCATATTGGTCGCAACTTGTTTCATGTCCGCAATGAAGTGATCCGATCTGTCACTCAAGTATATAACGCCATCATCAATTCAATTTCGTCATTTAGGCTGCTGTCACAATACATAGCGACGTATCTAGCTCTGTCATGAAAAGTCAGTCAAGAGGATGAATTGTATGTCAACTATTTAACAAACATTCTGTTGAATATTTTTGAAACTAGTTTGACTCGTCACTGTTACTGCCATAGGCATCAATAGCAAATTAATTTCAAAATATTCGACAGCTTCCCTGTAGAGTAAGCTACAAATTGTGATTCTCAGAATTCAGGATCCAAAGTTTATAAATCAATTCCATCACGCGGAAAAAGTGATCGGGGCTTACTAGGAAGAGGCTGGGCTTAGCGAGACATGGACGTGGCTTAGTAAGATATGGGCGGGGCTTAGCTGGACATGGGCGGGGCTTAGCGAGACATGGGCGGGGATTAACTAGACATGTGCGGGGCTTAGCGAGACATGGGCGGGGCCTAGCGATACATGGGCGGGCCTTAGCGAGACATGGGCGTGGCTTAGCTAGACATGGGCGCGGCTTAACTAGACATGGGAGGGGCTTAGCTAGACATGGGCGGGGCTTAGCTAGAATATGCGGAGCTTAGGTAGAAATGGATGCCTCTATTGCTTCATAGCCCAAAATGCCACGTGACCCACTTGTCATATTCTCACTTGTCTCATGGCCCAATTTTCACACGTACCAATGTGTTATATGTTCCAACGTGTTGCGTTCCCCCAATTTGCCGTTTATCGTAACTTGTCCAATATTCAAGCTTGTCTCATGCACGCCCAGGCCCCACCCACCCTCCTAATTTCATGGTGTTGAATGCCTAGTATCTCCACTTGTTTCACGCGCGTCTGAGGAATGGATAAATCCGGTTTTAGCTATGCCCCGCCCATCTTTAGCTAATCTCCAACCACGCATCGCTCGGTTTGGGATCGATCGATCCCTGATCTCATTGACTATGAATTTCCAGCAAACTGTATAGGTAAGCTGTTGAATATTTTAAAACTAATTTGATGTGGCGCTGTTGCAGCAACAACCCCCAGCCAAATTAGTTTCAAAATATTCAATAGAATGTTTATTAAATATTTAAAACATACAACAATGCTTAGTACGCCATCAATTAAGCGTTCGTGAAGATCTTAGCTACGAAATTCATGCCGTAATTGATTATGACGTCATCCTGCACGTCACATAGTTGAATATGACGTCATATGAGTGAAGGATAAACTGGAAAGATCCATTAATGGCCCAACGTGGCAAATATTCCAAAGTTACACATGCGCCCCGACCGCCACCACCCCCTCCCACACACCCCCCCCCCACACACACACATCACCCATCCCCACTCCCGTACGTACGCACGACATCGCAAATATGCGCGACCACACGTGGACTCACGCACATACGTACACATGTACGCTCACACACACGCGCGCACACGCACGCACGCCGACACGCACACACGCACGCACGCACGCATCAAATCTTTTAAAACAATTCCAACACGTGTAAAAAGTGGGCGGAGCTTGGCTAGAAGTGGGCGGGGCATAGCTAGAAGTAGATTCGTCCGCTGGCTCATTTAGAAATGGGAGCAATATTATTTGTCCGAATTTCAAAGATATTGTCTCTTCTGGCAGTGCATGTGGACGTCCATAAATGAAAGCAAGGAACAATTCCTACTCAAGTTTGGAAAACAAATCATAAAGGTAGTATAATCCACATGATTTCGCTGTTAGATGCCCAATAAATTATATGTATTTAATCCCTCTGTGTCAACGTATCCTTATAATGGCCAAGATAGCAAAAACGTTGTATGGCTCTGCAATGGCATTGTTTTGATTTGATTTTTATTGTTTCAAAAGTGACAATTTGGATTGAATCCTCATCAACTTAGTTACGACTATCTCCCTACAAAAATATCATACATGAATAATGGTAGTTAGTGTAATTAATAACGAATTGCAACGAATTACAACCTCCTTATGCTATATGGAACATTCTGTTGAATATTTTGAAACTAATTCGACTGAGTTGCTGCCTTCTAATGTGAACTCAATGCTAGTTGCCAGGAATAGAAAAGTATCAGAGGCAATTAGGCTAGCCATGAATTGTGTATGCGTGTAAAATAACTTTTGTGCAGTTTAGCCCTAAAATTTGTTCATACAAATTTTAATTTTCTCATAGAAATTGTTCATTTGCAGACCAGGAGAAGACTCTTTTTGAAAATTTACATTTTCAGAAATAGTCTTCTCTTGGTTTACAAATGGACATTTCTCAAGGCAACTGCAGATGCCGTTTTTGGCTGATATGAGGGTTAAAGGGCTAACACAGTCCGGTTGCGTGGTTACTCAGTATCGGAATCAACTAATACATTGTACGTAGAGATACTTGAGCAATAGACGTGCTCCAGAATTAGAGGAATACGAACTCAGAGAAGAACTAGAAAAACAAAGCGGCACCGTTGCATCATGCGAACATTTAGAGATAAACATTACGCTGGAGCGGCAGTTTGTCGTTTACAATAATTCCTCTTGTGTATAAAAAAAACCCCAATTCAAAGTGCTACTTATGTCAATTAATCATTTAATGCTCAAGTTTTGTCAAGAGAAATCTAAACTATTGCTCGGTTAGTATCCATTTGCAAGCCTGGAGAAGACAGTCCTTTTTTAATTTACCATTGGAATATACAAAAGGTTTGTCGTTTATAATAACTCTTCTTGTGTATTAACCACCATCACCACCGCCGCCACCCCCACCCCCACTCCCATTCAAAGTCGATGGTATCCCAGGTTGCCTATGGCTGTTAATCTTGAACTTAAGTCAGAATGATGTAACGATGGTAAAGTGGGATGAACAACTTTCAATGCCATTTAATATCTTATTAGGTAAGACACTAAGGCATGCGACAACGGGGTATTATATCGATGAACCTCTACAAGCGACACGTTGAACTGCTTCTGCATAAATTCAGTAACATTACAAATGGCGCAGTTGTAGGAGTAACTAACGTAGCCAGTCCATGTGTGGCCGATGATCTCACAATTGTAACCACAAATAAAATTGATCTACAAACCCAATTAAATCTAGGGATAGCCATGCAGATTCCAAAAAATACACGTACCAAGGTGCTAAGATTATGATTGTCACAAATGACAAAGGTCTACAGTATACCGACCTGCCTAGTCCGTGCGAGATTGGTGGACTGCTAATTTGCATGGCAGACTCGGCAAACATCTCGGAATCCAGAGAGATGCGAAAATAGGCAATGGTCAGGCCACGTGTGAGAGTAATCTGAAGAAGGCAAGAAGAACATTACACCGACTGCTGGGTGATGGTTTGCATGGTAAATGAGAGCTACCTTCAGTTGTATTAAGGAGTATGTTGTTAGCATACATAACACCAGTGTTGACATATGAATTGGAAGTGGTGTTGCCAAATAGGAAAGAAGTTGACTTCAAGGGAAAAGAATTCAGAGGCATGTTGAATAGCCTACTCACTCTTCCTATAACTGTGGCTTCTCTCTATTGGGATTTCGCCCAATCGAAGTAATTTCGGATGTCAAGGTATTACTCTTTCTAAGAACTATCTGTAGAGACAAAATTACAGCGGAATACAACACACTGAATAGGCAGGTGATCATGAAAGATTTTCACGACGCGATATGGAGCTGCACGGCAATGGATCTGCTAGCCAAGTATCTACTCCCATCAATTCATAAGATACTTGATAACACAACGGGAAAGGCGTCTTGAAAGTCAATGGTGAATAAAGCAGTAGACAGATACCGGCTTGAGTACATCTAAGAACAAGTGCTACTCTATCCATCATTAAGATTATCCACTAAGCGTATCACCCTTAGCAAGACACATCCTGTAATATCATCTATTGGTAACTTGAGAGATGTCTACAGAGCGCTAGTCATGACATGGATGTTGACCGGAACATTACGATTGCAGTCGAATAGAAGATGTCACAATGGTGCAAATCTGGACTGCACTTGCCTGCTATGCTTAGATCATACGAAGACCTTGGTCCATTTCATGAGTCAGCGCTGAGCCAGTGAACGTGTTAGGCGTCCTATTATGAAGCAGATTGTGACCATGCTGGAGTACAACCTACATGAAAAATCCGACATACTGAATATTTTGTACCTGACCAATAGAACTGAAAGTGAGGATAATAGTAGTATACTCCTGGATGCTAGCCTACTTAAACTACTCACAAATCTACTCGAGCAGCTTAAATTTACTACACACAGGATTTGCTTCGCTCTTTACCAGCATCGGGAAATAAAACTGTCACTTTTACCATCCAACAAGAAAACACGCTTATACCAGCGAAGGGATCTAAGAATGATAAACTAATTCGCATGGTGACATTAGTTTTATTTTTAGTTTGTAAAACCGTTCTCATTAGAGGTGAGGGATATACCTTGTCAAGTCAAGTGCTACGTATGACAATTAACCCTCTAATGGTCAAGTTTTGTCAAGAAGTATTTAAACAATTGCTCGGTTAGTATCCATTTGCAAGCATGGAGAAGACACGGTTTTTTTTGTAGATTTACCATTTTGAATATACAAAAAATCTTTATGTTTTCCTACAAAATATGGATATTCCACAAGACCATTACAGAAGCTGTTTTGGCCATCTTGTAAAAGATTAGTGATCAGGAAAATCCAAATTTCTGCTTAATCACTGTCCATTTGCCAGCCAGTAAAAGACTATTTCTTTAGCCATAACGGAGCCAGTCATGTCACTGGTAAATTGTTAAAATGGTAATTTCTCGATCTACGAGCAGATATTCCTGAATACCATACCTCCATACACCTAACTAATAATCTGCCAACAACATTGCTCGCAAACACAAGCCGTACTTCATTTCTCTGATTTCACCAACTCTCAGTTTCATTCAATGTTATCCATTGTTGCTGGCTTACGGAGCATCGAAATGGGCACACGCAACAGACGTGAAGTGTTTACTTGTATATATATATATATATATATATATATTACCATCTTTAAATTTACTCATTAGCATATTTAGTTCAACTCGTGTTCACCCTAATTTAAATTTACATATTTCTGATCACATTCTACAAGTAACAAAGTATACATGTCGAGAAGCTAAATAATTACTCACTAAACTAGCTCGTATATCCTAAATTAAATCATGCAGTAAATCCCACATGGGCCAGCATGTCATACTCTGCCGAGAATGCCCAGTATGTTTTAGAAACTAAAAACACTAATGGATAACACTGTTGAACAATACAGAGCATCGATAGGATTATTTCATGCGGTCCTAAGTGCAGAGGCATAGCAAGGTGGTTGGGGTCCCAGGTTCAGACCAGGGTGGTTCTGGGAAGGGATATCGCCCTCCCATAGTTGGCGGAGGGTTGGGGTGAGGTACGGGTCCTTGCCCGAGAACATTTGAAAAGTAGATGCTCTGACAGGCCATCTCCTGCATTCTGAGTGGTAAAATGTGTTTGATTTACTGCCTCATATTATTATTATCAACAAGGAAATTTCTAGACTTCTAGATATAAAAAAAAAATATTGGGACACCATTTGGGGTCCCTCCTGGTCGGGGACCCAGGTTCATTGAACCTCTTGACCATGCAATTGCTACGCCACTGCTCAACCGTCAAAACCAATAGCATTACATATGGCAACAGAAATTCAATATCTGAAGACAATAACATGATAACTATAGATTCTCTGCTCCGTTGCTTAATGCAGCAACACGTCCTTTACTTGCAACTCAATTGATTGTATTTTAGTAACTGTTCTGATAATACTTAGTGGCGACGTTCACCCAACTGCAGGGTCATCAAGTTCACTAAATCATGAGAGAATATCTTTCTTTTACATAGGCGCATGAAGTGTACAAAATTAACTTAATTTAAGAAGTGGTGATCTATCTGATTGCGTGTACAAGTGAAATGAAACTAGACGCATCAATCACCAATGAACAACTACACATATTTAATTATCATATACCTATAAGAAAAGGTCGTTACCAACATGGCAGAGGCCTTGCTATCTATGTCAGAGAATTTCTTAGTTATACTTGTCGCATAGTCGTAAAAGTGCCAACCATAGACGATATGGTAATAGATGTAAAATTGGGTAAGCTTACTTTCCAAGTTGTGTGTCCTCTATCGACCACCAAGCAGCCCGTGACTGACATGGGAAGCCAGGGAAATCTTATTTGAAATGTTGATCGAAACAGGTTTTCCAACTATAGTTCACCATTCCAGAGTATCCATCTGTCATCTGACGTCATATAACGTCATAATTAGCTAAGCGTGGTGTAGGATGACGTCGTAATCATTACGTCATAGATTATTCTATTTATCCCGTCTTTAACGTTTTAGCCTTGATAAATTGTGGTCAAGTTGTTCTTCGTTAAGATCTCCCAGAATGGACCTTTGCATTTTTAGCTAACGCCGCCCTTCTCAAGCTAAGCTCCACCCACACCTCGCCCGTGTTGGAATCAATCGACATCTGAACTTTCTAACTATCAATTTCCAGAAAACTATGCAGGTAAGCTATGGAATATTTTGGAGCTAATTTGACTGGGCGCTGTTGCTGCCTATATTCAACAGCATGTTTATTAAATAGTAAAGCCATACAATTCTGTTGAATACATATGTTATAAGCCATGTTGGAAATGGCAAAATGACATTAAGGGAGGTAACTCATGTATAGTTAGCGTCACTTTATGTACCAAGCGCATGGAGTTGTTTCCCTTTATTCACGTTCATTTCTTGGCGCACTCTCGGATTTGGAAACGAACGGTGAAGTAAGGGGAGGCAACCTCTTAACCTGCATCGTGTATTGAGATGGTGTTACCTTCCCTTGCTGGAGATATATATAGATATATAGAATGCACGTGCTCCTCTCGAGGGAGATGAGTTTGTATCTAGAACGAGACAAGACGAAATAAATATTTAAGGACCAGAAGACGTTTTAGTTTTACTAGTAGTTAGTATACACCCCGTACACCCCCCAAGCCCCCAACATGGTGGAGGATCTAAATTCAGTCGTTTGTTAGCCGTATTTAAATTAGGAGTAACCAGTTTTGGATGCCGAAATACTAAGTTTTAGATACCGTGAACGAGAAAGTGTTAAACAAACTGCCATTATGTGATTGTTATTGTTGCTAATATTTCAAGTAGTTCCGATCGTTTGTGAACAGTTTATCTATTAATGATGTGAACTACAGATTTAATTGTTTATTACCTATTGGATTTAAATGAGAACATCATCACCAAGTAAGTGTATAGCTTTATTTCTGATCATCTGTTACGCGACAATCATGGATGAAAGCATAATATTAACACCGCTGCTAACGGAAATGCCACCGTATTCCCCACTGCCACCCGAACAACAGACAATATATATTAAATCGGAGCCAACAATAGAAAAGACAATCAGAAATTTTTCAGGATATATCCACGAGGACGTGAAAAAATTTATTGGTGAATTCGAATCATATTTAACATTAATGGGGATTGATAGAACATCGCAGAAAGCTGTTGCAGCATTCCATCTCCATTTGAAAGGACCTGCTTTAGTATGGTTTAATACTCTGAGCGATGCATCAAAAACTACATGGTCGCTATTGTGTAACGAATTTCGCCAGGAATATTTAGACATTCCGAACAATCCAGTGTTAATTTCCGAGCAGGCTGCATATAATAACTTAAAGCTGGGCACGTCACAACCCATCGAGGAGTATCACTCCGTTGTCCTTGAAAAGGGAAAAAGATTAAGCAAGGGTGATCAAGACATTATTTTCAAATTTGTTGATGGACTACCGGCGCAACTTGCTTTCTTTGTGCGTGCTGGTCGCGTTTCTTCACTACGAGAAGCCTTGCATTTAGCCAAGCTGGGCGAGGCGCATGGATACCGATCGGCGGCAAATGTTCATGTTAGTGCTGCAATGCCAACAGCGCCTATGCATGACTCGGCAATAGTGGCAGAACTGGAAAAGATTTCTAATCGCCTAACAGCACTAGAAACAAGACAGCCTGACAGCCGACAGCGACAGTTCTCCGGTCGTACTAACGACATGAGACGACGCAATAATAGCATTGTATGTTTTAAATGTTCTGGAAGTGGCCATATACAGAATAGTTGCAACTGGAATGGCGAGGGCATTCCACAGCCCAGCAGTATGTGCCAGATTTGCAGGCAATACGGACATTCTGCAAAGGAATGTGCGAGGTTGCGACAATCAATGCCACAGGCCAAACAATGTCAGCTATGCCAATCGACAAGCCATACAGCCGAGGCATGCACAGGATTAAACGGCCATGGCCTGGCGGTGACGCGCGGCCACCAGGCCCAGTGAAAAACGATGTTTCAGGCAATGGGTGCGGATTGAGAAACGACATACCTGTTCATAAAGCTGGACATGTCAATGGAGGTAATGACTCTAATTTTATGTATTTGCCGGTCAGTGTTGGACAAAAATCGGTCACTGCCCTTCTGGACTCTGGTAGTGCTATTAATATTATATCACGTAAATTCTTTGACTCGCTTCGACAGTACTGTATTCATGGATTTTATTCTAGCTCAACACGGATATTATTAGCAAATAATGACTCAATTTCCGTTTTAGGTACGGCAAGTATAGATATATGTATTGCACCAGGTAAAACCCATACTATATTTGTTTATATATTAGATGAAACATCACATCCGTTAATTCTTGGAGTTGATTATATGCGTTCGCATGGCATAGTCCTAGACTTTGCTAAACATGCTTTTTCTCATGTCACAAAACGCTCATGTAAAGTGCGGTGTAAATCATCTATTACTATTCCAGCCAATTCAGAATGTATTGTGTATGGTAAGCTTGACCATGGTTTCCAGCTGGGTATGCAAGGAGTTTGTACAGGACATTGTGAGATTGTTCGCAAAGGACTACTGGTTGCCAGATCAGTGACCACTTGCGACAATCTTCTAATGGTTCCTATTAAAGTTTTAAACCCAAGCAATGATCGAGTTTATCTCAACAGAGGTATAATATTGGCTGTGTTTACGTTGTGTGATAATGCAACGGACATAATTTCTTTCCCATGTGCTCATGCTCGACTGACGTCTGATAATGATTCAAATGTGTCACTGTCTACTAACAATGATAATGTATTTAATAATGACATAATCAAGTTTAAATCATATTTTTCATATGACACTGAGAACTTGTCTCAAGATGAGGGAGAGAGATTATTTGATTGCCTGTATGAATACAAAGACGTTTTTATTACAGATGAGAATCCTACCTTCGGGTTGACAACAGTGGTTCAACATCAGATCCACTTGAAACCTGATGCCGTGTCTAAGCATCAGCGTCCTTATAGGTTACCTCCAGATAAAAGAGAGGTATTGCGCCACCAGCTAGATGATTTACTGTCAAAAGGTATAATTACTCCAGTTTCAGAAACTGAAGATATACCAATAACAAGTCCGATCGTTTTAGTAGCCAAGCGTCATAGGCCTAAGATAGATCCTTTTAATATTACTAAAGAGGACAGCCTCTCATCCTACCGATTCGTTTGTGATTTTCGTTATCTTAATTCTCAGACGCAGGATTTCCGCTACACGATACCAAATTTACAAGAATTAACAGAGTCATTTACTGAGCGTGTGCCTAAATTTATCACATCACTTGACCTTGCTTCAGGTTTTTTTCAAATGTCTATTTCCCCCGAATCTGCAAAATACACAGCATTCAATACCTGTTTTGGAACATATAAATTTTGGCGTCTCCCCCAAGGCCTTCGAACAGCACCTAACACGTTCCAGCTATTGATGGATAAAATTTTGAAAGGATTGACATTCTCATCTGTGTTATGCTACTTAGATGATATCTGTATTTTCTCTGAGTCATTTGAGCAGCATATTTCCGATTTGAAGGAAGTATTGTGCCGTCTTAGAAATGCAGGACTAAAACTCGGACCGAAAAAATGTAAGTTTGCTCAAGCTAGTTGTATTTTTCTAGGGCATGACATTTCTCAATATGGTATAAAGCCCCCTAGCGCAAGAATTGAAATTCTTCAGAAGTACCCCACACCAACCAATCGCAAAGAATTGCAACATGTTCTTGGAATTTTCAATTGGTTCAAGAAGTTCATCCGTAACTATAGTGCGATTGCAAGCCCATTGTATTCATTGTTGCGTAAAAATGTACAGTTTCGATGGACAGCTGATTGTGTTAAAAGTTTCCAGGAACTCAAAGATGCACTTATGAATTCAGATTTTTTGGCTTTTCCCCGGTTTGATTTGGAATTTCGTCTTGCGGTTGACACGTCTAGTAAAGGAATTGGTTATATGCTATATCAGATCCACAGCGACATTCCTAAAGTTGTTCGGTTTGGTTCAAAGGGTCTGTCCAAATGGCAGCAATCTTATGGTCCAACGAAACTAGAATTGCTTGGAATGGTTACTAGTATTTTGGATTGTGCATCGTATTTACGTGGTAGACATTTTGTTGTCGAATGTGACCATCAAGCTTTGAGGCCTTTGTTTCAGAAACAGTTAAAGGGCGCAATCTATGAACGATGGTTGGCAATCTTACAGCAATTTGACATGGATATTGTGTACACCCCTGCTTCGCAAATGACAGTTCCAGATGCACTTTCCCGAAACACAGAGTTTCTAGAGATGCTTGGTTCCAGTCCTGAAGAGGATGACCCATGTTTCCCCTATGTTTTGGAGAAACCAACGAAGGTGACGTTTATAACTGAGGATGCGCCGGTTGTACACCCTTTGCATTGTAACTATGTCAATATCCATTCATCATGTGACAGCACATATGACGCAGATTCAGAGGATAACGATGACACACTTTGTGGACCATCTCGTTGGAAACGTCGTCACCGTCGTATTAACAAGAAACGTGGTACAAGCTCTTGTGACACTACAAGAATGCAACGGGTTTCAGATTCCGAATATGACACGTGTTCTGAATATGACACAAGCTCTAGCGACACTGTAGTGATGCCAGAGTGTTTGGAATCTGATTATGACACGTGTTCTGGATATGACACTGGTTCTAGTGACACTGTTGCGACGCCAGCGTGTTTGGATTCTGAATATGAAACGTGTTCTGAAGAGTCTGTAACTTTTAATATCCTAGGTGGCGTGCTGTTGATGGACACATCACGTTCCTCTAATGGAACGTCTCAGATGTCTTTTGAAATTCTACCCACTCAAGCAGTATCGATGAAATCAGTTGATGAATCAGGAGTAGAAACGTCACTAAATCATCACCAGGACATTGATCAGTCTGAAGAGCCTATCAATTCAATAAACACAGGGTTACATCATTTGGGTATGGCCGCACAAGACGTACGAAAATGTCAAGTTACAGACAGTGTCATTAAACCGATGATTGACTACTTAGCCACGGGTGCGTTGCCTGAATTGCAAAAGACAGCTCGCTTACTTCTCGTACAACAATCAGACTATGCCTTGATTGATGGTATATTATTTCATTCACGTCTAGCTAAAGCGAAACGTTCAAAAATGCAGTCCCGCTATCAGCTAGTTTTGCCTTCATCATTGGTTCCAGTCGTTCTAAAAGGGTTCCACGATTCACCAATGGGCGCACATGGCGGTATTCAGGACACTGTTGATCGGATTAAGGAGCACTACTACTTCCCTAGACTTGCTACATTGGTTTCGGATTATGTCCGTTCTTGTCACGAATGTCAGTCTCGCAAGGTCACCAAGGTCCATGTGAAAAATGCTATAGTTGCATATCCGACATCTGCCCGTCCATTCTCTGTTTGGGAAGTTGACTTATATGGCCCCCTACCATGCACACCGCGTGGTCAAACATACATTTTCACAGCTTTAGATCTGTTTTCTCGGTTTCTCTTCGCTGTTCCTATTGCTAACAAGGATGCCATCACTGTCTCGGAAACACTATTCCTACTGTTTACTACATATGGCGTGTGTGATACCTTAATTTCTGACCAGGGATCTGAATTCACTGCCAGAGTTACCCAGGAGCTGTGTGGTCTACTCCATGTATCACACCAATTCACACCTAGTTTCGTACACCATTGTCTTGGCGTGTGTGAGCGCGCTCATGGAACACTAGCGAGTCGACTTACTCCATATATGAACAAGGCTTGTAATAACTGGGATTTATTTCTACAGTCTGTGGTTTTTGCAATTAATAATTCTGTAAATTCCAGTACAGGATATTCTCCATTTGAAATTATATTTGCTCAAAGGCCCACCTTTCCTCTGGTTAGCCATGCCGTTGATATGCAGAGTCTCCCTCAGGATATGAATGATTATCTTAAGCAAAAGATTACCCTATTGTCTAATATTCGTAGAGATGTGTCTGATAATCTTGTTCAATCGAGGACGGAAATGCTATCTCAGACTAATCATGGCCTTGGCATGCTAAGCTTGTCACCTGGGGACTATGTGTATTTGACTGACGAATCCGGTGGACCTGCGAAAAAGCTGCGACATGTTTACGATGGTCCATTCGTAGTGGATGTTGTCTCTAGTCCACATACTGTGTATTTGCTAGATCCCACTGGTTGCAGACAATTCACACAGCCTATACATATTGACCGGCTTAAAATTGCTCATGTTCGTCAGCCTTCCCCTTCTGATTTCTTTTCTGTCACCAGGAAAGCCCCTGTCAAATTGTATTGCTCTGCAGGCACTCAAACCTCACTCATAACACCACAACACACTATCAATTCCACTGAGCCGTCCATTCCCTCAGACACCCATACATTTCACACTACTAATCACCCCGTCGTTCCCCCTCCCAATGCTGTGTCTAAGCTTATTCCCAGCAACCCTAGACCCAAGCGCACACTGCTTAAGCCTGCCAGATACAGAGAGTCTAGTCATGTTGATCCAGAATTATTGTCTGAATCCTCAGCATCCACCTCAGATCGCTATTATAACATTAAGCGTGTTTTAGCTCAAAGACACACTCCGGATGGCATTCAGTATCTAATACATTTTGTAGGAGAGCCGGCGCAAAATGCTCGGTGGCTTTCTAGTGCAAGCCTAAATGCGAAAGCTAGACGTCAAGTAACCGACAGACCTCCTCCAGCTGTATAAATTACCATAAGCGCACATTTAACGCACGCACGCACCCTGACACGCACACGCGCACACCCACCCGCAAGCACGCGCGTATGGATGCACACAAGCACGCTCGCGCGCGTCCATGCACTCACGCCTGTGCCTTTCCACGCGCATTCACACACGCGCAAGCACACCATCACACGCATACATATACACACGCCCGCGCGCAATCCGGCTTCTAAATAATTTATCTTAGTTTAATTGATTAACGATCGCCTGTATTCCGATCTTTTGCTGCACTATGCCTGATATATTTTCTCTTGGTCGATCATATTGCAGTAATGTATTTTGATTTATTGGTGTTGTATCGTTCAGCTATCGTTAGATTTATCATTGTATTTTAATGGATCAGATTAGATAATCTAAATAACACGTCATACACATAATCTCTAAGGCCTTCATTGATTGAACGTATTAATTATTCACTTCCCATAACCCATTTCATTCTGAATATCTACTTGCTCAAATGTGGTTTGAATTATGATGGAATCGGTCTCACAGACTACTATTGATACACGCTGTCAGATCTGCTTCACCGCTTTGACACTGGATAACAGGAAATTTTAGTTATGTGTATTCAGGATGGAATGGGTGTAAATCGTGTTAACTTATGTAACACAATGGATGGTTATTTCTATTAATGCTTGTCAGGTGTGACTCAGCTGCGTGTTTCGGTAAGACACAGTTATTGTGGGACACAACTTTGCTCATATTATTCTCAAAAAACACACGACTGATTGTGTGAGTTTAACTTGAAGAGCAATGTTGATGTCTTGAAATGTATGTTTGTCAAACCAACACGAGGTTTTGTGTTATGTTGTGTTATTGTTTTTGTGTGTGTGCTCTATGAGACACAGCTATTGTAGGTCAGAATTTCACTTAATTATTCTCAAAAACATATGATTAATTATGTGAGTTTAATTTGAACGGTGGAATTGATGACCATGAATAATATGATTGTCTCTAAGCACGAGATTTTGTGTTGTTATTTTTATTTGTGTTTTCTGAGACACAGCTATTGTAGGTCAGAATTTCACTTAATTATTCTCAAAAACATATGATTAATTATGTGAGTTTAATTTGAACGGTGGAATTGATGACCATGAATAATATGATTGTCTCTAAGCACGAGATTTTGTGTTGTTATTTTTATGTGTGTTTTCTGAGACACAGCTATTGTAGGTCAGAATTTTACTTAATTATTCTCAAAAACATATGGTTGCATATGTGAGTTTAATTTGAATGGTGGAATTGATGACCGTGAATAAAATGATTGTCTCCATACACGGGTGTTCACGAGTATTAGGATTACTCGGTGTATATTCACTGAGGTCGTACCTCAGGTGTATGTAGGCCGGACACAATGAGATGCATATGTGTGATTGATGCATGGGTGTGTGCCTACATGGATGTAATGTGATGTATGATGTTAGCTGTTTCTCGTGACCTGACAAGGTATTTGGTGGAAGTAGCCTATTTCATCCTGTATGTCGATAACTGGATTGACAAATGTGTGTACGCAATTTGGAGGGTATGCTGATCATTTTGATGATAATTTGTCGTGATGATATTGCTACCACTAATGGTGAAATTTCTCAAAATGTTCAGTATGCTTTCACTTTGCATCCAGTGAAATCAGCTTTGTGGGAATGCAGGAGGATAGTGGTTAATTGTTTGTAGAAGCCGGACACAACCAGCAATTTGTCCCTCTAGATTTCTGGATGTGGACAGCTGATATGATTGTCTTTTGGCTCACAAACACAGTTAACCAAAATAGGTGCTATCCTTTCATGTTATATTCTAGTTGACACATTTTACTAGATTCGAAGTTTCTACTGTTGTTTATTTTCCTTTGCTAAATAACATTTTGCTAACTATACGTCATAAATTTGTCATTATTCAGTCCTCTCGAATAATTTGAACATGGTAACATGTTAAATATGGCCGGGTTAGCTATGAAAAGAACTGTTTGTACTGGACGCTGTTGTTGTATATGCAACAATATCGTGTTGTCATTTATATTAATTCTGGAATAGTAATTAATTTTTCTTTATTAATTACCTAAAAGAATGGAACTGGGATTTCAGCGATGAAAGTATTATAGATATTGATTGTCCCTGAATTTGTTTGTTTGTCCAGTCATCTATACTTTATCATATACCACCTTGAATTGATTACTTTTCTGGATGATAGAATAATTTTGGGGAAAATGCATGCCGTGGGCCGTTTCCTTCAGTTGTTTTAAAGTCATTGCTGTCTCTTAAGTTGAGTTGATGTTTACGACAAATTAGTTTTTCTTTAAATTATATTTTCATAAATACTTATATATTTTTTTAAATTATGCTTAATTGCTTGTAATATGATATATTATTGTTTGTTGCTAACAGGATTTATCATATCCTGAATATGCTAGCGTTTGTAATTAGTTAATATTAATAGTTATACTATTAATTTAGTGCCCATGTACTCATTATAATACTTATAACATAATATGTTTACCCGTCACTTATATTTAGCACGATTACGTAATGATTTGTTGATGTTGTCATGGTATCAATATTTAATGTGACAATCCGTCCATGCGTGTTTGCAATATAAATGTGCTGTTCCTGATGCACATTTTCTGAGTAGACCCTATCTATATGTGGCCGATTGTCAAATTTGAATGCTGGTTTCTTGTCAATATCATATGATTATTAGTCTGGATGTTGATGTCATCATAATCACCCTATATAACCAATAACGTCTGACTTGGCAATGACAATTTATGTTTTTTCGTATACTAGATTAGGTGTAGGGGCATATACCATATTTTATGCTTATTTGTTTATATAATTGATCATTTGTGTATTTGTTTGATACACTAGATTTAAAGTTTGCTGCTGTTTCATTAATGGTTAAAATAGTTGTTTGGGTGTCCATTTTTATGCTTTCATTTGCTAGTTATTCTTCTCCATTTCTTCTAAGTCTTGCGAACTATAATGCTCAATCACATCGGTACATCATATTGAAATACAATGTGTCTCATGGGTTAATGTTTGTCGGTGTAGTGTCTGATAATCCACATGTGTATTGCGTGTGTGTATGTATGGATGTATGAATGGTCTAACCTGTGGCCACAGGATTGTGTTTGGTTTGTGTGTGGATGTGGCTATCAGGAACATACATCGGCAGAATATTGATTTACCATGTGACACTCTGACACTCTGTACTCCAGTTTGATTCAAGCTTTTGTAATTTCTACTTCAAAAACATACTTCGTACTTCATTTTATGTGATGTTATTTTATCTGCTGTCATTTGCCACTTCCAATATGACTTATGGTAAAATTGGTGTTCCAATTTTAATTTTAATGGCGGGGATGTTGAATACATATGTTATAAGCCATGTTGGAAATGGCAAAATGACATTAAGGGAGGTAACTCATGTATAGTTAGCGTCACTTTATGTACCAAGCGCATGGAGTTGTTTCCCTTTATTCACGTTCATTTCTTGGCGCACTCTCGGATTTGGAAACGAACGGTGAAGTAAGGGGAGGCAACCTCTTAACCTGCATCGTGTATTGAGATGGTGTTACCTTCCCTTGCTGGAGATATATATAGATATATAGAATGCACGTGCTCCTCTCGAGGGAGATGAGTTTGTATCTAGAACGAGACAAGACGAAATAAATATTTAAGGACCAGAAGACGTTTTAGTTTTACTAGTAGTTAGTATACACCCCGTACACCCCCCAAGCCCCCAACAATTCGTACGTGTCGGACTATTAAAAGTTAAGAAACTAATTTGACTGGCGCTGTTGCAAATGAGTTTCAAAATATTCAACGGCTTACTTTTATAGTTTTCTGGAAATTGACAGTCAATGAGTTCAGGGATTGATCGATCCCAACCGGGCGGAGCGTGGGTGCGGCTTAGCTAAAGTTGGGCGGGGCATAGCTAAACTAGATTCCTCCATTCGCCAGACACACATGAGACAAGTGGAGGCAGGAGGCAATCAACACCATGAAATAAGGAAGGTGGGGCTGGGTGTACATTGGACAAGTGACGATAAATGGCAAATTGGGGGAATGCAGCACATTGGGAAATATAACATATTGGTACATCTGAAAAGCGGGAACATGAGACAAGTGGGAATATGACAAGTTGGCCACGTGACCTTTTGGGACATTAAGCAATACAGTCATCTATTTTTAGTCAATCACCGCCCTTTCTAGCTTAGCCCATCCCACTTCTCGCTAAGCTCTGCCTATTTCTAGCTACGCCCCGCCTATTTCTAGTTAATCCCCTGTCACTTTTTGCGTGTTTCCAAAAAACAAGAACCCCAATTTCAAAGTTACTCTACAAGTAAGTTATTGAATACTTTGAAATTAATTTGACTGGGTGCTGTTGCTGCCCATGTTAACACAAACCAGTCAAATTAGTTTCAAAAATATTCAACAGAAAAGACATACAATTCGTCCACTTGACGACTTTTCAATGTTCATGTCAGAGCTGGATAGATCGATATATATATATTATATATATATATATATATATATATATATATATATATATATATATATATATATATATATATATATATATATATATATATATATAAAATATATATATATATATATATATATATACATGGGTACACGTTACACACTGAGGGCATATTACAAGGGGTGGGGGGGGGGTTGTGGGGGGAGGGCGGAAAACAGACGGGGCTGTGTGACAAAAAGGGGCGTGTGACAAATGTTGACCGTTAGCAAGTATGAACTTTGAAATACAACATATTCTTTCAAATCTGTGAGTATCTTTTATAGATTCTATGCAATACTGTACAAGACAAAGCTTCATTTTCACAACGATTACACTACGAGGTTACACAAGAATCACGATTACAAATCTTGATACGGAAATATTTAATTAGTGATGTTTGCTGGTGATGCACAAATTAGGTCACGGTGACCTGCTTTATAATATGAAATGGTCTACGGTAACCTATTACATCCGGTCACGATTACATTTCATATTAAACTGGTGAGCATGGTGTTGAACTGCCTCAGCATGAAGACATGCCGACCTCTGATTAAAGGTCATCTCCATACAGCAAATAGATGGAGGACATTGCAGTGGATATAGTATGGCAAGAATCAAATAACATACTTTTATTGTGATGCCATGACGTCACCATCGAGTAAGAATTAAGATAACTTGATCAGAATTGACATTAACATACGTACATACATATACCCACCAAAACACACTCACTCACACATATACTCTCACACGCACACACGTACGCACGCACGCACACCCACCACATACTACACACGCACGCAGGCCCTCACCACACACACACGCAGGCACGCACACAACACATATACCCCCACCCCCACCACCCACCCCCACACACACGTACGCACCTCACACCGACGCAGCAGGCACGCACACACACGCACTCACGCACGCACACACGCACACACACATACACACCGACGGACCCACGCAGACATGTGCTTACATGCACGCATGACAGCAGTGAGCTGTGGTCAATTAAAGACAGGTCACGGGTCGCAGTTTCACTGGGAGAAAGAAAATGAAATAGTTGAATGTAAATCAGTTTTGACAAACTGCAATAGATGCACATGATCGAGACATACAGTAACCCCTGGGGTCTAGGGGTAACCACATGAACAATGACCTGCATCTGGGGTCTAGGTACAGATCACTGGACCAAACACATCTATCTACAATGATGTTGTCCAAACCGCCACCAAACAGCAAGAGCAATCCCAGGGGTCAAGTGGGAGCCGTAGCTAAGGTGACGGCTGGATAATGAGGGTGCTATGATTATAAAACTATGCACTATGACTACATGTTACTGCTGGCCAACATACCTCTTCTCAAACACTTGAACGTACTCACATGCAAGTAACATCTTAGCACGCACGCACGCACACACGCACGCACTCACGCACGCACGCACGCACGCACGCACGCACGCACGCACGCACGCACGCACGCACGCACGCACGCACGCACGCACGCACGCACGCACGCACGCACGCACGCACGCACGCACGCACTCACACACATGCACCAAATCTGTCTGGCAAACAAACAAACACGCACGCACGCACGCACGCACGCACGCACGCACGCACGCACGCACGCACGCACGCACGCACGCACGCACGCACGCACGCACGCACGCACGCACGCACGCACGCACGCACGCACGCACGCACGCACTCACGCACGCGCGCACGCACGCATGCATACATACGCATGCGCGCACGCATGCATGCAAGCATACACGCACACCCGCGGTGCACACACACACGCACACGCACGCACGCACGCACACACAAACACCTGCTCATACGAACCCGCATCCACGCACGCACGCACGCACGCACGCACGCACGCACGCACACGCGCACAGGCACGCACACACACCATTCAAAACAATATCCTGTCTGCTCATGCTGTCTGATTCTTAGATTCATTGGTGACGTCACGCTAACATCATGATGGCGTTTAATGACTATGTTTAATTAAGATGCTCTTTAAGTACATTACCAGCGACCAGCACAAGCATGATGTAAATTACAAAACAAACATTCAGCTATATTCACAATTAGAAAAATATTAATAAATAATTATGACAACCGATTATAAAAGTAGAGAGCAAAACTAGAAATATATAAGATAGAAAACATTGATTATAAACAGTGATGAATAAGAGAAAATATGGCGTGGTAAATGTTACAGTTGTAGACACGTGACAATGTGTTAATAGTTGAGATAAATGAAATGTAAATGAAATATTCAAAATTATATGATATTGAACAAAGTGTAAATTGTCTTTTTTCTGGTCTGTATATTAAATAACTAATATATCTGTATTTAGTAGGAAAATAGAAAATCTTCGGCAAAGTCAGCTGGAGATGTTTTCTCTGCAAAACATAAATAAAGAAACAGTTAATCATAATTTATATCCTTTATAACCGTTTTAGAATCGTAATTACGAGCTCATAACATAGACAAAAAGAAGACGGATCAACCCCACCTCCTTCCGTTTTGTCAAGCTGCTAAGATTTTTCGGATTTTCCTGATTATGTCCACAGTTGTGGAATCCTAGTGTATGGTGACATCCTATTTTGTGTTAAAATTTGATCCAAATCGGTCCAAGACATCCAATCCAGAATTTCCTCCGATCCTTGTTATCCGTCTGAAAATCCCCTCGCAGTCTTAAAATGTGAGCTAAATTGTATAACCTTACGCACGTGTGCGTGAGTGCGTGCGTGCGTGCGCGTGTGTGTGTGTGCGCGTGCATGCATGCGTGCGCACATGTGTGCGTACATGTGTGCGTACATGTGTGTGTGTGTGTGTGTGTGTGCGCGCGCGCGTGCGTGCGTGCGTGCGTGCGTGCGTGCGTGCGTGCGTGCGTGTGTGTGTGTGTAAGTGCGTACATGCGTGTCGTCTGGGTTTGTTAGGCTTACTTGGCTTTATACAGCCAGTGACAATGCGTCTTACTCGTCCAATGACGCCTCTGACGATGGTACGGAAAGTGTTTTTCTTTCCAGGTTTCTTGGCAGGAAGGTCTGCTGAAGTCTTCACAGGTTTTGTCACAGTTGATATGTCCTGCTTGGTCTGATTGACCAAAGCTGGCGTGTCCTGTTGGCTGAGCTCCAAGATCGCTGGCGTGTCCTGTTGGCTGAGGTAAAAGATCGCTGGAGTGTCCTGTTGGCTGAGGTAAAAGATCGCTGGAGTGTCCTGCTGGCTGAGCTCCAAGATCGTTGGAGTGTCCTGTTTGGCTGAGCCCCAAGATCGCTGGTGTGTCCTGCTGGCTGAGCTCCAAGATCGCTGGAGTGTGTTGCTGGATGGTATTTACAGAATCTGGCGTCTCCTTCTTTATGGGATTACAGAACTGTTTCAGAATCTCACAACTATAAAGTGATTGCTGTGACATTTTTGATCTTTGTAACTTTTCATGGGTAGCTTGTTTCATCATGGATTTTAGATTGAGATAATTCTGTCGCTGTTTCTGCAATAATGTATGTATTTGCTGCTTCGTTTCTTTGACACAGAGCTTCATTATGTGTCGATGGTGGTCTATAAGAAGCTGTGATGGATTGAATGCTATGTTGTTTAAGGTTTCGTCTACAAATTCACCTGCAAATGTGTCCATAGCGTGCTCCTCTTGAGCAACTGTCTTTGCGGAGTTATGTATGGTAGAGTCAACAAAGTCATTGATGTTGTTGCTGTCATCATCGTTACTATTTGATAGTTTTTGAAACTTCGCTATGGCACAGGAAATGATGACGTCATTGACATAATCTTTGACGAACAGCTTCAGGTCAGTGTGCTGATTATTGCTGGCACTGGACTGCTGGGTTTTCTCGTCTTCAATCTTCTTTATCGCGCCTGGAATGATGACGTCATTGACGTAATCACTGGCGAATCTTCTGATACACTCTTCGTTATTGGGTGATACTCGGCCAGAATCTGTCCTGGACAGTCTGTCAGCTGTCACGCGAAGTACAGCGTTACCGATGATGCTATCGACCATCTGACTGACATGTCGATTAAAATCAGGGTCGTTTTCTCTATAGACAATATACCTTTTCGGATTTGACTGTAGGTCAGCCATTTTATTTTGTGACTGTCAATCTGAAAGAGAACACAATATAACATGTTTCTTAGAATTCGGTCAACTTCTAGATGAGATAGCCAAAAACCAAGGAGTTTGACGTGCATTCACCTGGAATCGCGGATTCTGAACCGGATCGTAATCCTAACCCTTTGAACACTGACTTTCCAGAATCTTAAACTCAAGGTAACGACACAGGTACGCTGTTTAATATTTGAAACTAATTTGCCTGGGATCTGCTGCTGTCATATTAGTTTCAAAAAATATTCAGTAACATACCGTAAAAATACCTGTAAAATTACATTAAAATTGCGATCTTGGAATTCACTTTTCACAGTATATAAATCGATCCCAGCACGTGCAAAACGTGTGTGTAGCTCAGCTAGAAATTGGCGTGGCATAGCTGGAAATGGGCGGGCATTGCTAGAAATTGGCGTGGTATAACTAGAAATGGGCGAGGAATGGCTATAGCTGGCGGGTATAGCAAAAAATAGGCGGGGCATAGCTAGAAATGAATCCCTCTATTGATGTCTGATGTTCCAGTTCTGACGATTACCAGCCTAGCAAGTGTCATTCCAGGTAATTCTGATTAACCCTTTCACACAGAAATACTGAATTCAAAAAAGTATTTACAATTTAATTAATATTCTGTAAACTGTGTTACGTATTTTGAAATTAATGTGACTGGATCTTGGTGTCTATGGCAGCAACAGGTTTTGATACCTATGGGTGTAGGATGTTCCTGCCAAATTAGTTTCAAAATTTCCAACAGTTTAC
>CM067375.1:28931290-28932443 GCA_034401795.1 Chaetoderma sp. LZ-2023a | reverse complement strand
CTGTATAGTTACCTTGTAATTTAGATCCTAGGAATTCAAGGATGAAACGATTGAGCCAAGTCCAGCAGTAAATGAAGTTAAGTAATTTCTTGGACCTTTTCAGAAATTTTTAGATAGCCACTAAAGAAAGACAAATGAAATTTCCCTATTGAAGTAGGTGTACTGAGGCCTATCACCATACAGGGTCATTCCATCCGAATTTGATTATAATTGGCTTGGCGGTTAATGCATGGGAGGGGTGGGGGTGGTGGAATTCATTAAGCAATTTCATGCATATTTCATGCAGCTCAATATGGCCGCCAAAAGTGTACCAATCTAAATTCAGCATACAATCTTGGAAGTTTACTACTAAATTGTCCTTTACCGTGCCATGTTGAAATTGGCTCAGTTGTTTCTGAGAATGAGCAAATTTCTGGGACATGTTTAGAGTTCTGAAATAGTCACTGGATAAGCTGGCCAATCGCCTCTGTGTATATAAGTTCTTCTCCAAGCTTGATTAAAATCGAGACTGCCGATAAGACCAAAGATAATAAGAAAGAAGAAAGAAGCTCATTCTTTATTTTAAAAATCAGTTATCAACATGAATCCGTGGTTAAGACCCGGACAGACGGACGCTTTTTTACGTCCATCCCACTTGGCCGCGGAGGATGTTTTTGGCGGCGATTTCACTGGAGAATAAATTATTCTCAGTGACAGAATTTTTGTTTAAGGAAATCATGGCGTACCTTATGAATCTGGTGAAAAGACACCAGGGACCAAACTGCCATATAGGTGGTGCATGGAAAAGCCCAAGACTGGCGGGTGTCCAAAAATTACAGACCTAATGGCTGACTATAATATTTGTTCTATTTCATCATACACCTTTAAAACCGTTATTCTAGAAGCCAGGTCTTACGACCATCTGCGTATGCAACAAGAGAAAATATTAGCTAAGTTATCCATTTGATTTCCCCACACACGTTAACAAAAGTAATCGAAGAACTTATTAGTAAAAAGAAAACCTCTCACCCTTACCTTGTATTATCCATTCAAACACACAACAAAGATCGTCAGAATTCGGCGCGATGAGCGTAAAAAAAATCACCCATCTGTCCGGCCCTTTAAACGCAGATTAATTACCAGTAAGTCTATATATTTAAATGAAGGCCTTTGT
>CM067375.1:28911290-28926290 GCA_034401795.1 Chaetoderma sp. LZ-2023a | reverse complement strand
CCCCATTTTTTCTCCTAAGAAAAGGGAGAGAACTCACGAACATGTATCTCGCCTGAAACACGCATATGCAAAGAGGGTTAACTGCTCTTAGCATATATTAGCCTGGGAATGAGCATGAATATATAAAATAAATGATCATGATATATAAACATAATACAAAAAACTCTCAATCTTGAATTACCTTATGATTATTGGATTCCAGACGTGGAGTCTTCAACCAATCACTTGTTCGACCATCCGTGGCACAATCTTGGTTGTAATCTCCTCGCTTGACCATGTCTGCCACTAACTTTTGCATTTTCAAATACCAAAAGGGAGAAGAGCAGTGTGGCTGTTTAACTATCGTTTCAAAACAGCTAAAGCGAGTAGATTGGCGGAGTCTGACACATCCCTCATATAGTAATCCGTGAAAGAAGACTCACCGTGCCATTGTGCAACAGCCATGATGTCCTCTAATAGAACACCATTGTAAAGGGCAGTCGAGGCGGCTATTCCTCTAACAACACGTGCCCTTGCGCATTGCGCCTGATGCCCAGTCGCAATCTCCTGGGTAGTTTGAATGCATTCCACCACCCAACGAGAGATAGAACCCATGGATGTGGTGCCATATGGCTAATTATAGCAGATCCACAGATGTCTATCATTCGACCGTAACGAGTCTGTCCATCTTGTGTACTTAGTCAAAGCACGGACTGGGCACCAGATACTGGCATCGCGATCAAACTTAGTTAGTTTCGGTATAATGATCGGTTTGCCGGGATATTTCAAAGATTGATTCTTTGACATAAACTCTGCTCTTGGCAGTAGACGCAGACCCTCCCCGGAGACAATAAATAGGGTCCCTCTCTGCTGAAAGTGCATGGAACTCACTGCACCTTCTCGCTGAGGAAGCTGCCAATAGAAAAACTGCCTTTAGAGTCAAATGCTTTAGACTAGCTGAACGCAACGGTTGAAAGGGTGCTTGGCCAGTACATTAAGCATTAAAGATAGACTCCAGGCTGGAATAACTACCGGTTGTCTCGGTCGGAGATTTCTCATTCCCTTCACCATCACATTTAACTGGGCCACCTCTGGACTATCCCTGTTGGCTAGACAAGGGATAACTGATGCCAAAGCTGACTTGTATCCAGCAATTGTGACAGGAGCCATTCCTGAATACAACAGCTCACAGAGAAAGTCTGCTATTTGGTGAATAGTGGATTGAAATGTGTCAATACCCTTTCCTTCACACCAGTCTGCAAATTTGTTAACCGTGTGGCTATATGACTTGAAAGTTGACCTCCTTCTCGCAGCTGCGATGAATTTTGCAGCTTGTCAAGAAAAACCTTCCGACGTGGAACATTGTTTGATAACATCCACACAGTCAATTTGAACATTTCGGGATGCTCGTGTAGAAAGCATACCCTGGCCTGGGAGATTATGTTCCGAATCTCGGGTAACTGTACTGGATTGAACACTAGCAGATCCAGAAGATCCGTGAACCACGACCTGCGGGGCCAAATTGGCTCTATTAGCAGGACCAGGCACAGTTCCTCTATGATCTTCACCAATATCTTTGGCAGAAGAATGGTGGGCGGGTATGCGTAAGCGTGCATCCCTCTCCAGTTTATCGCCAGAGCATCTGTATCGATGGCATTTGGATCTGGAATCGGCGAGACATAAGTCATGATTTGAGCATTTTCCTCTGTGGTGAACACGTCCACGTTGGGTTTGCCCCAATGCTCGAAGATCCTGTGAAGAACTGGAGGGTTGAGAGACCATTCTGTCGGCTGAATCCTCTGTCTGTGAGACAAAGTATCCGCCAGAATGTTCAATCGCCCAGGAATGTGAGCTGCTTTCAAAACAACTGAGTAATTCCTGCACCATTGAATCAAGTGCCACACCTTCATACACAGTGTGGGTGACTTGGTCCCGCCTTGGCTATTTATGTATGATACTACTGTCGAGTTGTCCGACCGTATCATAATCACATTGCCCCTGACTTTTGGAAGAAATCTTTCCAACGCCAGTTCCACAGCCATCATTTCCAACAGATTGATATGCAGCTGGCTCTCTTGGGAGGACTACAAACTCCCATACTTGATTCTGAAACGCAAATCTCAGAAACCTGTGACAACTTCCGTCCATTGGAATGTGGAAATGTGCATCTTTCAAATTGATCGATACACCCCACATTCCTTTCCTCAATCCTGCCATTATCGACCTCGGAGTTTCCATCTGAAACCGAGGCGTATGGATAAACCAATTCAATGGCCTGAGATTGAGAACGGGTCTCCACCCCACCCCCAACCCCCTGTGCTCTTCGGGACAAGGAACATGTTTGAATAGAAGACTGGAGCGTTCTGGTTTGATGGTTTTATTGCTCCCTTCAGAAGCAAACCTGACACTTCGTTTTGAATGGCTTCTAATTTGTCTGGCTCCCTTGGTTCGGGAGTCCAGACTGGTGCCAAAGACAGGTTTTGTGGTGGAAAATCCCACCACTACAGCATGTACCCCTGAGATAACCATCCTAGGACCAGACTGTCTGACGTCACACCTCGCCAAGCCTCGACGAAACGCACGAGCCTTCCACCCACTATAAATGCATTGATGCCTACTGAGGGTGTCTGGTTCGCGATCCGCTCCCCCAACACCCCTCTCTTGACGAGAGAGAGAGAGAAAACCACTTAGGTCTTGGCTTGACCAGTCTAACTGGCACTGCTGTTCCTGTCACACAGGCGTGGTCCAGGCAGATATGAAGGGAGCATCCGTACGATCCGCTCTCTTCTTTCTACCCTTTGAGGATTTATCCTTACCCTTCTCCTTGCCCTTCGCGCCACTCTGGCGATCAGGAGCAACATTGGGGTGGGTATGAGCCTCCACAACCTCTTGGCCTTCATCGCCGGAGGTGGCTGAGAAGACCCAGTAGAAGCAGAAGCAGCACTAGGCTCGGCTTTCGCTGTGCTTTTATGCTTCTTCTGCCTCTTAAAAGGTTGCCCGGTTAGCGGCTTGGCCACAGCCCCTAGTGAGTGCACCTGACGCACTAGCTCTAGCGGTAGATTAACAGCTAACCGATTCTGCGCCATGTTGGCAGTGTCTTCTAAGATGGCCCGCGCTTGGCCACCAAAGATGCTAGGGCCAGTCAGGCGTGTTCCAAGCAAATGCTCCCTTACAGCAGTAGCCGGATGCATATGATCAAGGACCATCTGCATCCTAGACTTTGTCACACACGCCTGCTCCCTTGCCAATGCTGTCCATGGACAGCACCAAGCCATCATTTACGCACGATAGTGCCACATGTGGCACAGGGTGACCTGCCCCGCTTCAGCCCACACTGACTGAAGAAGGTGATAGGAGTGATTTACAGCACTCATTGCTGCTCTCACCCCCTCATCGTATGGGGCCAGGACGTCCTCATGGTGAGCCTGGGATCTGTCGGCCAGCGCCGGAGTGGGACCACCCACTCCAGTACTCTGGACCCCAAGTACCCAGCAGTCATCCTCAGTGCCCACTGATACCACACCATATTTGTCATATTCCGCCCGTGGAATACGACATCTCGCCCGCACCTCCTTGGAGGCCGCAGGGAGCTGGCCCTTGGTCAGGAGCTTCTTGCTATAAATAGAACTCCATAAACCTTGGATCCAGTCCAATAGGCTGGATCTGGGCTGCAGGCAAGATCCCCGTCCTAATCGATGTTACCGATGGACGGGGTGCAGGCTCTTCCGACGTGGCCGAAACCACAGACGGGTCCATCCTGGCTAGCCAAGCCAGAGCCTCAGACCAGTCTGTCTCTGAAGAAGACACTCCCGTGAACACGTCACCCATTGACGTACTCACGGCCCTACCAGCAATGGCCTCCCGGCTAGGAGCCATCGCTGTTACGCCAGGAACACCGGTACCGCACGGTTCCGCTGCCACCCCATGGAAAACACCAGTCCATGGAGTAGGCCCGCATGGAAAACCACGTGGACCCGTAGTGGTTGAAGAACCATGGACATACATGGGCGCTAATGGCACCCCATGCATGACCGCTGGACCAGGCGAGATAGGTGTAAACCACGCCTGGCCAGTCACACCCATCACCGTGTCGGTTGGCGGCAAACCAACCAGTACTGGACCGGTGCCCGGTACCGGAGTGGCCTCAACCACAGGCTGAGCTGCTGTCCTAGCTTGCACCAAACCAGACAGAAGGAGGGCGGTTCCATCCATGACTCAATCGACCTCCAGGCTCTCCGCCCGCGGCATCTCAGGCCACAGTAATCTTTCCTCCTCGGCCCCCTCATCTTCAAACTCCGAAGAGTCGTCACCAGACGAGGAAACATGGAAGCCATCCTGGCAGACGGCTCCCATGCCTGACGGACCAGCCACCACTACTGGACCACCCGGAGGTGGCCACAGAGAAACAGAACCCGTCAGGCCGGAGCCAGACGGGACTGCCAGGGAGCCATATGAGACGCCGGAGGTGCCGTCTCCACAACCTCCGGTTGCAGACGTGGAGCACCCAAAGGGGCCGAAACGGACGCTCCACGATTTACTTTCGGACCGCCTGACCCCACGTCAGACCCTGCCAAGTCCTTCTGGGAAAGGAACTTGACCATCATATCAGACAACCACACTGCACAAACGTCACACCTATTATCAAGATTTCATTTGGCACACTTAAATCAGACATGTTCCTTGAACAAGACCTTCACAAACGTGTGGCACTCGTCACATGATGGCGGGGCTGGCTTGGCCTATAAATAAGCACGAACCTACAATAAGTAAGTGGAACGAAACAGGAACGGAAGGCAGACAAATAATTTTCAGATATATTGACCATAAATTAGTTGTACCCCTCCCGCACCCCCACCTCACAACGTTACAGCAAAGATCGCATTGACTATGACGACAAGGACGAAGCGGACATGATACACCCATACACTGATCCTGCCGGATGTATAAACGGAACCAGGAACCATATCGCATGACATTCGGGGTATATTTACTAATCAATATAAATTATACTCCTAACGAAGGCCAAAACGATATGTGAAGAAACAACAAAATGAAACAAACTGCTGTAAAACACGGTAAAACCGGAGACCACACATCTTAATCAAGAATTTTGAAATTCCAAAGTTTTTCTGGTACCAATAAAGTAGGCAGCATCCAGAATTAGATGCGCGACTTAATGAAACATTTTCTTCACATAAAAATCCGGGATAATTCTGGTGTGACGTCACCCGCTCGGATAATACGGAGAACGACGTTAGCCGATTTTCGTGTTCAAAAACCGTAGGCCAACACCTTATTTCATATCTGCCGATCGCCTGGGGTGAAGGAAGGCGACCAATCTGGCATATTTCGTTGTTAACACACGTCCCGGATTCGGGGTCAGAAATTAGGACATGCGACACAGACGAAATTTTATAGACCTAAGTCTCTTACAACTATGGAATAACATGGAAATATCCAACCTGGATTTCAACGGCTTCTTCCATGGTAATCCAATAATCCTTTGAGAGCAAACAACTAAGCTATCACAACACAGAAATGACTTAGAAACTTTAAGAAAAGACTAAGACAATCCAATTGGAATAAAGCATGTAGCTCTTGTTGCTATGCAAACAAGAATGAGCCTCACTGGCAGACGGGTACCCGTTTGTTTGGAGCCGGGTACCCGGTTCCAAGAGCCGGTAAAGCTTACTGAGTCTAGATTCCTAGAGTCAGCTAGCTTCCTAGCTTGTTTTCAGCAGTAATAGAATGCTGAGTATTGATCGAAGGGGAATACAGTAATCACACATACATACATGGATAATGTCCACTGGTCTTAGAATCTAGCTACTATATTGTAATACTTTGCGGTGGATGTTCACGTGTATTCTGATATTGTGGAACGATTTAGCAACAATCCTTATCAAATATAATAGTTTGATACTCGTATTATGCAAGTACAAGCAGTTTTCACCGTACGATGCAAAGTTGTTGGTTGACCTATTCTACATTCTTTCACAGTCAAATACAAACTTATTCAGCGTCCCACTGTTGCGGGAATGCATTGATGGAAAGAAACATGTATATTTGGAATACCCATTCACTTAAAAGCCCTGAAAATAATGCTTGAGCAAGGAAAGAGCCGATTTTAAAACACGGCAAAGCGTATAGTAAACCACACCCATGACGTCATTTATCGGGGTCGACCATTTAAGATGTCGGAATGACATGCTAGAGGGAAACACGGCACCTATTGTATTTATCATAGCTCATTTCAAGCCATATGAGAATAAGAATGGTATATTCTGATGCCGAAAAATAGTATTTATGTGATGTAAATACACGAAAAATTCAAGAGAACTGCTGTAACCCGCCGCTTGACATAATTCAACCGTGGGAATTTTGTTGCGCCCTCTTGACTAGCCACGCCCTGGGTTAGAGAGGTCACGCCCTATCATCTTGTTCAAGCGTTATTAGATTTCTTGGGGTGTTCACAACTGTATCCAGCAATGAAAACTTAATTCTGAACGAATTTACAACACAGACAGTCGTCCGAACAAATATTCGTAGCCATATATTGATGGAATCAGCAATTAGGGTATACATGTGATTTATAGACATGTCAAATTAGAGAGAGTTTTCCCAAATAATACTACGTCATTACGCTTCTGGCCAATCAAAAGTTGATGTAAAAACAGCAGATATGCTCTCTGGAGAGTATAAAAGGCAGCGCACACAGCATGTCTTCGCCTTCTGCTTCTAGCAGTGAGCCATAACACTTTTCTCTCTCTCTAACTAACTAACCACTAACCAATGCTGATTAGGCCGACTGTGTCTAATAGACATTAGCACCCAGGCATAATAACCTTTCAGAGTGCAATACCCTGGCATTCTTCGTGCGCACTCTACCTATGCCTCTCTGCATGTCTATATGCTGCCAAGTTTGTGCACGTTAGATTGAGCATTAGACTGAACGTTAGACTGATGGTGGATGCATAATTATTTCGTCTTTTTAGGAGCATGGTACGCCGAAATTTGTTGTAGATGAACGCGAAATTCTGCTTTAACGTTGCTGCTAAAATTAATAGCTCAGCCGATACATAGCAGCTCAGACAGACAGACATTGATGTAGAAAGATCTGGTGAGGTGTTGGCAAATTCTCTCTGTGCTTGTAGCTTGACCGTACAGTTGAAAGACTCGTAGTAATAGCCTCCACAGGGGAATGTTACAGGCAAGCATCCGAAAGCTTCTGCAAGTAGTGAATCTGTAACAGCTAACACTGATCTAACTCAAAGTTGTGGCAATTCAGGTCTGGTCCGCAATACCCTGGCATTCCTCGTGCGTGGGCCTACCTCGAATGTGTTCAACAGGCAGACCATGTGGACATCGGTACGGTGTACATGATCTGATATGTGAATACAGCCACGAGAAGAGAGTAGTTCTTTCGTAAGACTGACGTGGATATGGTAGGAATCGCACCATTATTGTAGACTGTATTGCAAAGCAACAGTATGCAATAGTGTGTCTGTTTACAGACCGCTAGATTCCACAATATCCTACATAGTACAATACCAACGAACTAACGTTTGGTATTCTGTTTCCTTTTAGCTGTTAAAACACCATGTTAATATTTTTGACGATAGAACATCATCTACACAAATTCGGTTTGTTTTATACATTGGTTTAGCTATCATAGCTCACGCTCCTCAAGACAACATTATACTCATGATCATAGTAGTAGAAGAGAGAAACCGTACACAGTAGGACATGATCACACATACACATTACACACACACACAAACATATGAACAAACATTCAATTCTAGCATACAAAACACAACACCTACAACTCAAAAAGCTAGCTGATCACGTTAAATAACGCACATAGTCCTATGCTCATACACACAGATTAGCACACATATTTCTCTCTAAAAACTACATGGTCATGCATATTTTTGCTTAGATCAGACGAAACGGATTATCGTTCGTCCTGGGGTGATTTCAACAAAATTACAGAGTCACTAGGACTTGAAATCACCAAGAGACCCCATTGACAGCATACAAAAGTTAACCAGTTGTTGTCAAGATACACACAAGTATATTTGTATGTATGTGAATTTTGTAAGAGCATTAGCACCACCGTAACATTGCTAATAACGTAGTCTTGCTCAATAATTACTGCAACTATTCATGATATTACACTAGCGTTGGTTGAAATAATATCAAGCCTGTGTGACGATACAAGGGAGACAACTCGTATCACGAACAACACATTACCACGCAGAGTGACGCCCCTTGAACAGTGTTTGGTACATCTCAGAGGCTGCAGAAACACCATATTCTGCTTAAATTTTGGCGCTGCGTGCGTGCGTGTGTGTGTACGAGAAAGATTACCTACATTATGGAAGGCCAGTTCAATCCACTACATGCGTTGTCACGGAAAGTACAACAGCTTGCATCAAGGCTTAACATTCGCCAGCTTAAGCGCCCATGAACAGAGCTCTTCTCTGCCAAGCATAAGACGATTTGGCCTATGTAACCATGAGCAAAACAGACTACCAGTTAATTCACATGGTAGGCCTTGCAGTCCACCTATGGCTGACTCACAGGAACAGGCAAGAGAAGGCCTAGAAGCCATTATCACTGCCTTAGGGGTTGAGGCAACAATGGCCGCAATGGCGCAGTTGCTAGCTGGATATACCGATGCAATAGCATCACAAAACCAAGCTCGCACTGATAGATTAAATATTGCAAATGCTAGGTGGATGGATGTTAAAATAAAGCCAGAGCCTGTCAGTAACAATGCCACACTACCAGAGCTTGAAACTAGCCATGCTTCGAAGCCACTTACAGAATATTACCAGTCAGTGTGAACACCAACTTTGGCTGGTGTCAGACATGGTTGTGGTCCAGCGCATGTGGCAAACACTGGTGTGGATGAAATTAGTGCTCCATTTGGTGGCAGCCAGGCCGGAAAACCTTCAATATGTTAACTTATTAGTCATGTCATTAGGTCCGTATTCAAGTTTGTATTTAACAAATGTGTTTTAATTGCAGGTCACCTAACATAGTTATATGTTGAGTCATTCTTCTTCAACTTCGTACAATCTCCGTCCAAATAAATATCGAGATCATATCCAATATAAGCGTTCTAGTTTTGGCATTGGGAAACCCCAGAACCCGTGACACAAATTATTTAAAAAAAATTTCATTACGAAAGTGAATTAGGGCCTCGTCATATATGTTAAGCTTTATTTCGTTTCAATACATCTAAGCCCACAATTTAAGCCTCTAAACGTATCTAATTTTGAAATTTTAATTTTCAAACATTCTGCTGTGAATATGCTCCCTAAAATGGTTAATTGACATAAGTGGTATTTGTGAATGGGTTTGTTTTATACACAAGAAGAGTTATTGTAAACGGCAACCTGCCATTCCAGCATAATGTTTATCTCTAAATGTTCGCGTGAAGCAACAATACCACTTTGTTTTTCTAGTTCTTCTCTCAGTTCGTATTCCTCTAATTCTGGTGCACCTCTATTGCTAAAGTATCTCTACAGTTTTACCAATGTAGTAGTTGATTCCGATACTGAGTAACCACGCAACCGGACTGTGCTAGCCCTTTAACCCTCATAGCAGCCAAATACGTCATCTTCAGTGGCCTTGAGAAATGCCCATTTGCAAACCAAGAGAAGAATATTTCTGAGAATTTACCACTGGAATGACTGGCCCGATAACCGAGCCAGTCATTCCAGTGGTAAATTCTCAAAAATAGTCTTCTTTTGGTCTGAAAATGGACATTTTCTATGAGAAAATTTAAATTTTCTTGAAGAAATTTGAGTGTTAAGGGGTTAAACTACACGACAGTTGTTGTACACGCATGCATAATTCATCGCTAGCCTAATTGCCTTTGGTACTTTTCTATGTTTGACATCTAGCACTGAATTCACATTAGAAGGCAGCAACTCACTCGAATTAGTTTCAAAATATTCAACAAGATGTTCCATATGGCACAAGGAGCTTTTAAATCGCTGTAATTCGTTACTAATCACCGTTGTTGCTGTCGTTGTCGTCGGCAGCGGCGGCAGCCGCAGCGGTGGTGGCGGTGCTGGTCGTTTGTTTTATTGACCACTCACACCTAGATGTATCGAGCCATGACGTTCTTTGAGGTGCTTCCCCGAAGGGTTACGTTGCTTCCCCGAAAGGTTGCGTAAATAAGTCAAAACTGAAATAATAAAAAATTACTATGTTGCTAGGGGTGTATGCATTGCCTGTTGCTATCTCATGTGTTGTTGTTGGCTGGTGTAGGTGTTGTATGCAGTGTAAAGGAGGGGTGGGAGGGATGATTGCTTTATTTCTCTCGGAAGTGGGATGGAGGTGGAGGGCAGTCCGAAATGAAATCGGAAAACGGAAATTATGCAGGAAATTATGAAACAAAAAATATTAAGAGACGAACCTGAAAGATAATACCATCAAATAAAAATAAGTAACTTAAAATAATGGCATGTGATTAAATAAATAGGGAGATAGTCGCAACTAAGTTGGTGACAACATATGATTCAATACAAATTGTCACTTGAAACAATAAAAATCAAATCAAAACCATACCACTGCAGAGCCAGAGGACGTTTCGGCCAGCTTGGCCATTATAGGTTTAAGTTGACTCAGAGGGATTAAATACACGAGGGCATACAATGTATTGGTCATCCAACGAAACTCATCTAACAGCGAACTCATGTGGATTAAACTCTCTAAGAGTTTTTCAAACGTGAGCAGGACTTGTTCCGTCATTTATGTAAGTCCACATCCACTGCCAGAAGAGACAATATCTTGGAAATTCTGACAAATGATATTTCTCTCAATTCTAAATGAGTCAGCGGAAGAATCTATTTCTAGCTATGCCCCGCCTAGCTAAGCTAGTTAAGCTCCACCCAGTTAGCTCACCTAACCCGAAGGGCCAAGTGAGCTTATGCCGTGGCAACCGGCCATCGTCTGTCCGTCGTCCCTCCGTCGTCCGTTCGTCAACTTTTGCTTTAAAACACTACTCCTCATTAACCACTTGGCTGATTTCAACCAAATTTGGCTGGAGGGACTCTATGCTCATAGGTTCCAGAACTTCCATTCGGAATTTTGATTCATCAATTTTTTGGAATAAATCTTAGATTTTATTTTAAATGTACCAGAAATTGTCAAATTGCTTCTTCTCCTTAACATTCTGAGCGATTTCAACCAAATCTGGCTGAAAGGATCCTGTGGTGATGGGCTCTAGAACGCCCATACAGAATTTTGATTTGTCAATTTTTTAGGTTGAAATTCTAGATTTTATTTTAGATGTACTGGAAATGGTAAAATTTCTTCTTCTCATTACCATCTTGACCGGTTTTAACCAAATTCAGCTGAAAAGATCCTATGGCCATAGGGCTCTAGAAATTCCATTTAGAATTTTGACTCATCAATTTTTTCGGTGAAAATCTTAGATTTTATGAACCATGTACCAGAAATTGTAAAATTACTTCTTACCATTCTGAGCGATTTCAACTTTCAAATTTTTCTGAAATGATCCTGTCGTGATAGGCTCTAGAACTATTATACACAATTTTGATTCGTCATTGTTTTTGGTTGAAATCTTAGATTTTATTTAAAATGTACTGAAAATTGTCAAATTGCTTCTTTATCATTTTGACCAATTTGATGGTGATATGCTCTAGATTGTCCATTCAGAATTTTGATTTGTCACATTTTTGGTTGAAAATATTAGAATTTATGAAAAATTTACTGGAAAGTTTATCGGAAATTGTCAGAACACTCCTCTTGATTAACCGCTTGCCAGATTTCAAAAATAGTTTGGTTGGATGGACCCTATTGGGTAGGCTCCATAACTTCTATCCAGAATTTTGATTGTTCGATTTTCTGGTTGAAAATCTTAGATATAATGAAAAATTCACTGGAAATTGTCAAAAACAGATTTCAACAAAATTTGGCCAGACTTCTGGTAGGCTCCATGACTTTTATTCAGGATTTTCTTTGGTCAAGTTTTGTGGTTAGAATCATAGATAAATTTACCGAAATTTTCAAAATGCATCTCCTCCTTAGCCACTTGGTGGATTTTATCCAAATTTGGCTGGAAGTATTCTATAGTCCTGGGCTCTAGAACTTATATTCCCAATTTTGGTCGGTCGCTTCTTTGGAGGCCATCATGAATTTTTTGAAAATTTTCCGTAAATAATTTAAAACGCTACTGCATAAATTTTGTCCCGATTTCAACAAAACTTGTGTGGGGTGATATTACGGTGGTAGGCTTCAACATACCAAACGAGAATTTTGCTTGAGTAATTTCTGTCGTAGCCATCTTGGATGTGTCCAAAATTATCTGTGTCTATTTAGATGTGAATGGGTTTAATGTCAATTATCCAGGTGAGAGTCACAGCCTCTTGTCTTCCACGTGATGGAATTGTTTTGAAACATTGAAACATGAATTCCCAGAATCTGACTTTCAAAGTAAATATACAGGTAAGCAGCTGAATGTTTTGAAACTAATTTGACTGGGGAAGTTGCTGGCTATACCTGTAACATTTTCCTTTAAACTTCGGATGTTCTAGATTAGTTTCACAGGCTATTACCAATGTTGACGAATCCTCGTTCCGGGAATCCTACATTCATATAACACCCGTTCTTGTGCAAGAATTTGAGCCAAGTTGTACCAGTAATGGGTGAATCCAGGTTTAGCTATGCCCCGTCCATCTTTAGCTGAGCTCCACCCACACTTCGCCCGTGTTGGGATCGACCGATCCCTGAACTCCCTGACTATCAATTTCTAGAAAATTATACAGGTAAACCTTTGAATATTATAAAACTAATTTGACCGGATGTTGTTGCTGCCTATGGCACCAACAGCGCCCAGTCAAATTAGTTTTAAAATAGCCAACGGCGTGTTTTATTAAATAGTAAAGACATACAATTCGTACAAAAACGCTTAGATAGTTTATCAATTAAGCGTTCGTAACGAACTTCACTACGCCACTCATGATGTAATTTATTATGACGTCACACACACGCCACGTAGTTCAATAAACTGGAATCTTCCATTTCTGACATGCACTAGAGGAGAGACACATATGTGGCGAGAAAGAACATGTGACAAGTGGGTACATGTGGCAAGTGCGAACACACAGCAATCGATGAATACACGTTTAGCTATGCCCCGCCCATCTCAAGATAAGCTCCACCCACGATTTCCCCGTATCGGAACCCATCGATCCCTGAATTCACAGAATTCCAATATCAATATACGGGTAAGCTGTTTAATATTTCGAAAGTAATTTGACTACGGCATCAACAGTGTCCGTTTAAATTTGTTTTGAAATATTCAACAGGCTGTTATTAAATAGTAAAGATATACAATTCGTTCACTTGACGGACGTTTGAATTTTCATGAGGGGCCTAGTTATGTTATCCATTACGCATTTTGATTGAGACGTCACCCTACACGTGACGTAAATGAGCATGACGTCATATTCTTGAGTGACAGATCTTAATCACACATTGGGCTTACGTGACTCCTGAGGACATGTGACAATTTGGAGCATATGGAAGGTCGATACATTAGCTCCTCAGACACACATTTAAGACGAGTGGAGACATTAGCAAGCAGGGCTATGAAATAAGTAGGGTGGGTGGAGATGGGCGTGCATGGGACAACTCACCTTTCCAAAGTATACATCTATCAATCCGACGTCATATGACATCATAATCAGCTAAACCGAGTGGAAGATGACGTCATAATCACTGTCTTTAACTCTTAATACCCAGCCAAATTAGTTCCAAATATTCAATAGCTTACCTGCATAGTTTTCTGGAAATTGATAGTCAGTGAGTTTAGAGATCGATCTATCCCAACGCGAACGAGATGTGGGTGGGGCTTAGATAGAGATGGGCGGGCATAGCTAAAAATAGAATGGTCCATTGCGAGCATTGGGCAAGTGACGATTTATGGCAAATGCAACACATTGGAACATATGACAATACGAAAGCCCTGACTTTCTCTGCGCGTTCGAATTGATTTATAAACTTTGGATCCTGAATGCTGGGAAGCCCAATTTCAAGGTTAGTCTACAAGTGAACTGTTTAATATTTTGAAATTAATTTGAGTGGTTGCTTTTTGCTGCCACAGTACCAAGTCAATTATAGTTTCAGAAATATTCAGCAAAATTTTTATTAAATATAGTAAAGACATACGATTCGTCTTCTTGAGGGATTTTCACTGTTCATTGTAGAGCTAGATGCATCGCTATGTATTGTGAGACCTTACATGTGACACGATTGAATTGATTATGACGTTACAAACTTGTGTGACAGATCGAATCCCTCCATTGCGGACACGAAACAAGTTGCGACATATATGACAAATGAGCGGTATGCAAAAGTGGGAGTAAGCGACCACTGGAGTTACACACGAATCCTGGGAACATGTGGCACGTCGGGGCGGGGGTGGGGGGCATGGGGGTGGGTGGGTGGGGTGGTGTGTTATTACAAGTGGGACAAATGGGAATGTGTGACAAAGGTTGGCCGTTAGAAATTATGAACTTTCAAATATACCATATTCTTTCAAATCCGTGAGTATCTTTTATTGATTCTATACTATACTGTACAAGACAAAGCTTCATTTTCACAACGATTACATTACTGGGTTACACAAGAATCACGATTACAAATCTTGATAAGGAAATATTTAATTAGTGATGTTTGCTGGTGATGTACTAAATTAGGTCACAGTGACCTGCTTTATAATATGAAAAGGCCTAAGGTAACCTATTACATCCGGTCACGATTAACTTTCATATTAAAATGGTGAGCATGGTGCTGAACTGCCTCAGCTTGGAGACATGATGACCTCTGATTAAAGGTCATCTCCATACAGCAAATAGATGGAGGACATTGCAGTGGATATAGTAATGGCAAGAATCAACATACCTTTATTGTGATGTCATAACCTCACCAACGAGTGAGAATTAAGTTAACATGAATAGAAAGGACATTGACACA